>CM035414.1:56089856-56302356 GCA_020310875.1 Ceratopteris richardii
ACTCATATCATACATGTGTGTACATGTGACAGGACATGTGAGATTTAAATTTATGCATTATGCCATTATGTATGTCATGACTCACATGTGGCATGCTGCATTATGCATGTGCATTGTGTTTCATGTATCATGTACGTAATTATTAATCAGTCAAAACTTACTAGTAACTATCAAATTCTAATTATGCATGTGGCATCATCATTCATGGCACGTGCATCTACCATCATGCATTATCACTTGAAATTTGTAAGTTGTAAGCCATGTGCATTATGTATGCATTATGAATGTTTAATGTTTAATGTATTATGTATGTGGCATGCACCATCATGCACATTGCATGTGCATTGTGTGTACATGACATGTGACATGTCGATATGCGTACATGTCATGTCACATATGACATGTACATTGTACACATGTTGACATGTTACATGTCATGTACACACGTGACACAATGCACATGCAATGTGTATGATGCGGCATGCCACATACATGATACATTAAACATTCATAATGCACATGGCTTACAATTTACAAATTTCAAGTGATAATACATGATGGCAAATGCACATGCCATGAATGATGAATCATGATGCCACATGCATAATTAGAATTTATTCATGATTATTAAGTTTTAACTGAATAGTAATTCCATACACGTCACACAATGCAACATGCCACATGTGAGTCATGACATACATAATGGCCTAATGCATAAATTATAAGTTATAACACACAAGTTACAACATTGGTCATAATACATACAAAATGCATTATGCAACTACCAACTTTGAACTTACAAAATGATGGCTGAAGCTGATATTTCAAGCTTGAATCTTGATTGATATGACTTGCTAGTTGACTCTTGAGGGCACCAAGACTAGGGTGAGCCGGTGAGGACACGAGGTTACTCTTGAGGGCACCAAGAGTAGGCAAGACTCTCGAGAGCGCACGTGAAACAGAAACGCAAATGACTCGTGTAAGTGTGAACCACATTTTTTTCCCCAAAAAAAATTATCAAGCCGAAACACGTTTCGGTGTTTCCCGAAACGGCGGTTTCTGCCGTAGTGTTTCCGAGACACCCAAAATGGTGTTTTGTGAAACTATGAATGGGATAGATGTAGCTATGATGGATGAGAAGGCAATTAGTAAATCTCGTTCTAAGATGGACCATAACATACATCCCACAACTCCTAGTCACATATATGCCACAAAACTATCCTAGAATGATTTGAGAATCATAGATATATGTTAAAGATAATAGGAGCAAGAGGATAAATAGGATGGGAGGAGAGTAACATAGACTCCATTCTTTTCATTCATGGAGATTATGGATCTCACAAACTTATGAATTCTCATCCACAATTTAAATAGAAAATCATGTTTGCCTAGGGTTAAAAGTGTACTTTCATTATATCTTCATCAATTTATTGTTTGCTCTTGCTTCATAAGTCCTTTTATAAACAACGGGAATGCGAGTGTGATTCATTGGTTTGGGATGTTCAAAATATGCCCTCCTCAATAGAAAATTATCTCAATAATTCTTACATAACAGACAACTCCTTTGAATAAACTTTTTTTCTAGAAAAAATAGTTTAAAAATTTGATTTTCCTCTTTAAAGTTTCTAGGAATCTAAGTACGAAGGTGCACGTATCTTGCGTAGCGCAAACTATACAGTCAAAATCAGACGAAAACTATGTCCCTGGGCAAGAATAACAGCAGACTTGCAAGAAATAGCCCACATTTTACAAGTCATAGAGAATTTACCTGCAGGACCGTTTGCAGGAAACTGAGAAACAACTTCCATAAGATATGCATGCAAATAGGAAGATAGGGATATAGCAATGTAGCCGGCGCGGGGGGGGGGGGGTTAAAAATCTCGAAAATTCCTTCTGCATTTTATAGTTTCGAGGGCTCGTAGCCCTGTCAGCCTTCTGGAGCGAAGCTTGCACACAGGTTTCTACTACGTTTCAGCATTAAACAATGTGAAATAGCTCCATTATGAATGGTTTCGCGCATTATAAAGGATATTTCGGTGCTTCTCTCAAAGCCTCGACATAGTGAACAAAGAAAAGGAGCTGAATCCATTGGATTCCTACAGTTGATAGAGAAAGAAAAATACCACGAAACAAGAAAACGGATAGAGCGAACGAGATGCGCTAGCTGAGCTTAATTTGACGGAGCAGGCCTCAGCATTCCGTGCGACAATAACCAGTATCTAGCTGTCCAAGTGCTACTAATAGCTCCCAAAATCAGTAATGGTGACGTCTATTGGATCTATGCTGACTCATTCTCTTTGAAACAATCAAGTCCTGACTATGATGGACCATATCTAGCTGTCGAAGTATCAGTACTGTAAACTTGGATACATCACGTCCCAAAATCAGTCATGCCTGGTGACGTCTATTGGGTCTATAGTCACGCTGACCGTGTCTCTTTGTAACAATCAAGATTCAAGTGCACTGCATTGGACCAGTTTGTTTTCTCCAAAAAGCATTATTCGCAACACCCAAAGGACAGTGCCTGCATAATACATTTTACTGTAAATGACCTAATTTCTTCCTTCATCAATTGCCTCCAGACATGTATCATGGTATCATGTGGCTGATGTGCCACTGCATATTCTACCCAGAGGTAGTTGTGACCGTTGCTCAACCCAATTATGTTAACCCTTGCTTTTGTGGGATAAGGGGGGTTCCCATGGATACTATGCTCTTTCTTGTACAGTTGCAATTTCAAAGTTAAAGCTCGGGGGAGTAGGCCTTGACCGAACCTCCATTTTAAAAAAATAATAATTAAAAAAAAAATGCCTCCGGACATGTGCAGATTGAAAGTGGAAGTATCAAAAGTACTATGGCCAATACTCATATGTAAACATGTTTGTGTGAAGAAGAAACTGATAACTTTGTGCAAGAAGGAACTGGTACACAATTGGTATGGGCAAGTTGGATGGATTCCACAAAGGTTGTGGGCACCCATTGGCCTCTAGAAAAAGCGCTTGGGTACTTTGTATTTGAAAGGGTACAAAATAGGCACACATCACTTTGGGAAATTTTAATCCCAACAAATATTGGAGTGTAACTCTCAATCCATAGGTCGGATTGAGATGTGTGAGGTACCCCTGGAAATACTCTTGGAGACTCAAGAGGAGTGTGTGTTGACCATCTCCCATACCTATTGGTGCAATTATACCCAAGCCCACATGCTTGATCAATTAACTTATGCTTAACTTATTGGCATAACCTATGAAAGGCTTCATATGATCAACCTCTTGTAAAAGTACTTCACATTTATCCTTGTGAAAGTGGATCACACCCACAAGGAGTTAGGAAGCTCTAAATCACGTATCACTTGGCTGTTGAGCAATGAGAGAATCTATCCTATATGTTAGCATTCACCTTTTAGGTAGAAGTTTGAATTTGACTTCAAGCTTTGGCCCCAAGTTCAACTATAAAAAGAGGATCAAGAAAACCCACATGTATCTCGAGGTAGAGAGATCATTTTGTAGTACATCCATTGTGAAGTGATGGCTCGCCTCATAGCTCTTTCACCTCTCACACATTGAGCAATGCTTGATTGCCAATGACATTGTATTTGTACATGTTTAATACATATATGATCATTACATTCTCATCTTACTTCTCTATCATAACTCCATCAAGAACAGTGATCTTCTCAGAGCTTGCTCTCAATGTATAGTTGATCATTTGCCATGATTTAAAGCATGAGAGAATCAGCATACTATCTATTACAATGTTATAAAGCTTCATTATCATTGCTTCTCAGGATTGTCAAATATTAGCATATCTTTGCTCACTCGTCTCATGACTGTTGCAGCCCATGAATGTCAGGATGGAGTTGTGACTTGATAAACTTCTTTCTCTGCATGTAGTCTATCATTTTTGATGAAATTACTCATTATTGTTAGCTTACTAAGCTAATTAGAGTTCCCCAGAAGGAATTAAGCCAATTGCTGTTGTGCTCAGAGAATTGTTCAAAACATTGAACAAGTGTAACAACAAAAATAGCAAGTTTTTTTGTTCTTGGATCAACTCAAACATATATGTTTTGATCCATCAATTAGTGGATCATCTTCCGAGCTAGATATATGATTTTTTGTCATAATTAGCAAGGTAAAAGGGCTCAGTACATATCTCTGGAGTTCATTTGGCTGGTGTAGTGCAAAGTTCTTACAGCACCACGTCATCTTCATCAAGTACAAATCCATTCTCACAGTGGTATCAGAGCAAGGTTGGACAGCATGGCAGATGGATTTCCTTCATCAATTGACAAATTGGATAGAGGTAACTACTCAACCTAGTCTTTAAGGATGGAAGCTTATCGTCAAGGCAGGAATCTATATGGTTATATATCTGGGGATGAAGTTATGCCAAGTTTTAGGAATAAAGGTCAACCTACACAAGAAGAGCAAGAAAGATTGAGCACACGGTACTCCAAGGATGCACTTGCAAGGTCTTATCTCCTCAACTCTATCTCAAATTTTTTGTTGCCTCACATTAGAAGTTGTAAAACATCACAGGAAGTGTGGAATGCACTTGAGGTCTTCTTCTCTTCAAGCACAAAGGCTAGAAAGAACCAACTATGGCTGGACTTCACAATGTCACGAGGAAGGAGATAAGGAAGAGAGCTCACACACACACTCTCACTCTCAAGGAGAAGCACACACACAGATTGAGGCAAGGAAGAATGATCTTCTTCTTCTTCTTCTATTACATAAAAGGAATGTACAAGAATGACATGAAAACAAAAATACAACAAGTGCAATATATAAAGATCAGTACATAAGGAAAAACCTAATATCCGCAAATGAGTGAGCTGGCAAGAAACAAATGTGCCATCACTCTCGGTAGATAAATCTAATAAAGCTCAATGAAGTATCCCTGACATATATCGGTATGACCACTATACATGTCAGAGAACCAAAAAACTGGTACTTGTCATCCTGGATCATCACATGTTGAGCTTGATATCTCAACACTCCCCCTCAAGCTCAACGCCATATCCTGTAATCCAAGCATCTCTTGAAACTTCTTTAACTTCTCAGCTCCAAGTGCTTTGGTGAAAATATCAGCAACCTGCTCATCTGTTCTCACATAAACAAGATCAATATCACCTGCTAATACCTTCTCTCTGATGAAGTGATAATGTACCTCGATATGCTTTGTTCTAGCATGGAAAACAGGGTTCCGTGCTAACTGTATGCTGCTAAGATTATCACAATAGATAGTGTTAGGCTTTTGCACTTCCACACCTAAATCTGCAAGTAACATCTCCAGCCATGATGCCTCACATGCTGCCATTGCAGCACCTCTATACTCAGCCTCTGTACTCGACAAAGCAACAATGGGTTGCTTCTTGCTGCTCCATGTAATAGCTGCACCTCCAAGTGAGAAAAGAAGACCACTAGTAGATCTTCTATCTGAGTACTACCAGGCCAATCTGCATCGGTGTATCCATGAACCTGCAACTCCACACCAGCTTCATAAAACAATGCATAATCCAAAGTAGGACTCACATAACGTAGAGTGCGCCTCAGAGCATCCAAATGTGGCTTCCTGGGAACTTGCATAAACTGACTTTCAAGTCCAACAGTATAACTTAGATCAAGCCTTGTAATTGTGAGATATATAAGACTTCCCACAATTTTCCTATACATAGTAACATTTTCCAATGCTTCACCTGACGTAGTATCCAATTTCAAATTCTGATCTAATGGCATAGAAATTGGCTTACAATCAGCCATACCATACTTTTGCAGCATATTCAAGGCATATTGCCTTTGCGACATCCATATACCTGTTTTTGTATGTATAAACTCAATGCCCAAGAAATAGCGCAGCACACCAAGATCTTTCATGTCGAATTCCTGCATAAGATGTTTCTTTACCTCTTTGATGCTTTCTTCATTATCACCACCTACAATCAGGTCATCAACATAAATAGCCACAATAGTGATGCAATCATCAGCCTTCCTTGCATATAGTGAGTGATCTGCATCACCCATAGAGAACCCAATGCTGGTTAAGTAATCAGCAATCCTTGCATGCCATGCACGAGGGGCTTGCTTCAGCCCATACAAAGCCTTTTGCAACCTGCAAACATATTCTGGATGTTTTGAATCTTCATATCCTTGTGGCTGGTCCATATATACTTCTTCCTGTAACTCACCATGTAGGAAAGCATTCTTCACATCCATCTGATGCAAAGTCCATCCTTTTGTTGTAGCTAATGCAACAAGTGTTCTGACAGTAGACATTTTAGCTACAGGGCTGAATGTTTCCTCATAATCAATGCCATATGTTTGTGCATAACCTTTAGCTACCAATCGTGCTTTATACCTGCTTATGCTACCATCAGCATTATGCTTTACCTTGTAAACCCATTTGTAGCCTATGGATTTCTTTCCTTGTGGCAATGGAACCAGCTTCCATGTATCATTTCCATAAAGTGCAACCATCTCCTCATCCATAGCTTTTTCCCAATTAGCATTACCAATTGCATCTTCAAAACAGGAAGGTTCAGCATCTTGTATTACCTTTGTCATGTAGGCACAATGGCGAGCCATGTAACTATCATATGTCAATCGTTGCACTGAATTACGCATCCTCCCAGATCTTCTTAGTCCTGGGTCACTTCTTCTTGTATCATTTGCATGTGCCCTTTTTACTCCTGGAGTCTTCACAGAGGGCCAAGTTCCTCATCAATACTCTTTTCTGAACCACTTGAATCTCCATCAACATCTTCAAAACCTGCACCTGTTTTACTACCAGCGGAAAGCTTTTCTTTACCTTTCTTGGATGTATTTGATGAATTTGCTGGACTGAAATTTCCACGCAATCTTCCACTCCATGGATTTGAGTTAGAACTATTGCTTGGTGATGCATCTGGTCCACTCAAAACTTGAGATTCTGCACTAGATTTTTCAGCATTTTCTTTGTCATTTGGTTCAAGATTCAGTCCTTCTTTGGCATCTGCATAGAAGCTTGACATTTCATCAAATACCACATCTCTGCTCACCTTCACCTGTCGTGTGAGTGCCTTATAACATTTGTACCCCTTTTGCTCAAGGGAATATCCAATGAAGACACATTTTTCTGCTTTCGGATCAAGCTTCATCCTCAACTCATCTGGAACATGTACATATGCAATACAGCCAAAAACTTTCAGATGTGATAAGTTTGGCTTTTTACCTGTAAACTTCTCTTCAGGTGTAACTTGATGTACAGCAGCAGTCGGAGTTCTGTTCATGATGTGTACAGTAGTATGCACAGCTTCTGCCCAATAACAATGAGGCATATTCTTCTCAGCCATCAAGGCTCTTGCTATTTCTACAATATGTCTATTTTTGCATTCAGCAACACCATTCTGTTGTGCTGTGTACCTGCATGAAAACTGACGCCGAATTCCATGATTTTTTAGAAAACTACTGAACTCATTTGACATGTATTCACCTCCTCCATCAGATCTTAATGTTTGAATGTACTTCCCTATCTGCTTTTCCACCATAGCTTTAAAATTCTGGAAGTGAGTGAACACCTCGCTCTTCTCTTTCATGAAATATATCCATAGTTTGCGTGTATGATCATCAATGAAGGTAACATAAAACTTGCAACCGCCCATAGATGTGGTCTTTGCTGGACCCCAAACATCTGTATGTACTACTTCTAGTACATTCTCACTAACATGCTTGTCATGTGAAATGATGCTCTTGATTGTTTACCAAATTGACATGCTGCACATACCTTTTGCATTTCTGCAACTTTGAAATTTGGTAGTCCATGGACAATCTCCTTTGACTGCATCATTTTCAGCCTTTGCAAGTTTGCATGTCCAATCCGTTTGTGCCATATCTCCATATCTGCAATAACTCCTGCACCTTTTGCAAACATGGCTGCATTCATTTCAGGAATCTTCACATTTAAGGTGAACATCCTCCCCACTTTGTTTCCTTTGGCAACCAATCATCCATCCTGCTTGTACTCTTCTACATATAATCCATCAACATTGAACCTGACTTGTAATCCCTGGTCAACAATTTGTCCAATAGAAACCAGATTCTTTGTTATATTTGGAACATGCAACACATCAGCAAGATGTTTTACCTTCCCGTCCTCCATAGACAATGCTATGTTTCCTGTATGCTCAATAGGATGCGATGTATCATCACCTATTTAAACATATCCAGGAACTTGCATTTTTTGCAAACTACTAAACCATTCTGCATGACTGGTCATGTGATTTGAAGCACCTGAATCAACATACCAGACATTATCATTCGATTTTGAAACACCAGCAAACATCGTATTCATCATGTGATGTTGAACCATAAACAGCTTCTCAGAATCATCTGCACTTGTGGATGCATAGTTCTTTTGCTGCCTTCTGTTATTTTGATTCTTTAACCTGCAATCACGTTCAAAGTGTCCAGGTTTACCACAATTCCAGCATCCTTTACTATCATTACCTGAATCATTTCTTTGGAAATTTATGCGGCCTCTTTGGCTCCCCCTGCCTTGAAACTATCCTCTTCCTCCTGCATGATTCTGTTGTTGACCTTGGTCTTGGTTACTGTTTCCTCTTCCACTTCCAAAACCTCTACCTCTTCCTCTGCCAAAGTAGAATACCTACTCAGAACTGGGCTTTCCTTGGGAGTTTGAGTCCTCACCAAGATTCTTTTCTTCAATAATCAGCATAGATACCATATCAGCAAAATTCGGAATATTTTCCCTGGTCTGTATGGAAGTTCTGAACTGCTTATATGCAGCTCCTAAACCACGAAGGCACACTTCCACCTTATCATCATCATCATCTACATTCACGCCAATAGATGCAAGTGACTCACATATGCCTTTGATTTTAAGAGTGTAGTCACTTATCGTCATGCTCTTCTTTTCCAATGTATGCAGCTCGTTCTTGAGTTGCAATTTCTGTGCCTTTGTATTAGTCTCATACAAGGTGACCAAGCTGTTCCAAGACTCTTTTTGAGTCTTGGCATCCTATATGTGTCCAATCATGCTATCCTGTATGCTAACAGATAGCCAATACATTACCTTTCATGCTCCTTGATTCCATTCCTCATATGCTCTTAACTGATCTGCAGTCCGATTCCTTTCTGGTAACTGCGGAGCATTTTCATTCTCTCCTTCGATATACTTCCAGTAGCCTTTTCCCATCAGGAAATTCGTCATTCTGAATCTCCAAGCATGGAAGTTGTTCTTGTCCAGCTTATCGCTCATAAGCTGACTCATTCCATCTGCGTTTGCCATTTTTGCAACAATTCACAACATTGCAAAACACTACAAGCAGCACTTCTGCTTGAACACTGTCGCACTATGACGTGACATTTTGATCTCAGAAAAACACAGTTTTTGTGTATCAACAGTACACAAAATCGCTTGAAATTCTGGATCTAGAATATATGAGTGTCGCCGAACACAACGCAAGTTACAGTTTCTGAAACTGACCTGGTTTTTTTGTGGGCCCCACCTTGCGGGCTCGAAACGAAGGTCGAGATGGCTCCGAAACTTCGATCTGACAAAAACGAGTGACCCTAGAGGGATAACTCAGGAAAATATTTTGAGGTCTTCTACCTTCACGGCGATTTTCGTAGCAAACAGAGGCCGTTTGTGAAATCACGTTTTCTCCACGCCTTGCCGCGTAGTCTTCACCGTCGCCTTCTCCACGAGCTCTCTACAGCCACGCTGGCTCTGATACCATATCACGAGGAAGGAGATAAGGAAGAGAGCTCACACACACACTCTCACTCTCAAGGAGAAGCACACACACAGATTGCGGCAAGGAAGAATGATCTTCTTCTTCTTCTTCTTCTTCTTCTATTACATAAAAGGAATGTACAAGAATGACCTGAAAACAAGAATACAACAAGTGCAATATATAAAGATCAGTACATAAGGAAAAACCTAATATCCGCGAATGAGTGAGCTGGCAAGAAACAAATGTGCCATCACTCTCGGTAGATAAATCTAATAAAGCTCAATGAAGTATCCCTGACATATATCGGTATGACCACTATACATGTCAGAGAACCCAAAAACTGGTACGTGTCATCCTGGATCATCACATGTTGAGCTTGATATCTCAACACACAACACTCAAGAAATCTTCCAAGCAAAATGTGAGTGATTTTGTCACAAAGATAAAAGATATTGCTCATCAGCTAGGAAGCATTGGAGAAGTGATAGATGAAGAACAAATTGTAAGGCAAGTAATCAATGGCCTAAAAGCAAATGACAAGTGGGAATCATTCACCACAGCAATGGACCTATACATGCATATTCATGTACCAAATTTCAACACACTTATGGGACAATTATTTACTCAAGAGGCCAAGCTCATGAAGAATGGGGAAGGTTCCAAAGGTAATCAATCTTTTGCTTTCTATACTGATAAAAATAAAGCCAAAGACAACAAAGGTAAAGGAAAGAAAGTGGATGATGAAGAATGTACACACCAAGCTAACTATGCAGGTAGAGGAAGACATCGTAGAGATAGAGGCAGAGGAGGAAGACAAGGCAGGGGGAGACCCCAAGACTCTAGTCCTTGTTCTATTTCTGGATTAACTAATCATACAACTGAGAATTGCTTTAGGAATTCCAAGAATCAAAGAGGAAGAGGCTACAATAGAGGAGGTTATGGCTACTCAAGAGGAAGGTTCAACAATTTCCATGGCACGATAACTACAACATTCAACCTACCAAGGAGGATACAAAGGGAGAAGAGATTACAACAATTACACAAATTACTCAAATCAAGAAGACTCTCTACTTCTCATGAATATGACAATGTCACAAGGTAAATATAATGAGCATGTTTTCTACATAGATTTAGGTTGCTCAAATCATGTGGCAGGAAATGTGACACTCCTATCAGATTTAGAAGATACAAGGAACAAGCATGAAGTGCAAACAGGTGATGATACAAGGCATCTGGTGGAGAAGATAGGAAATGTAAAAGCACCTAATGGAAACATCAACCTACTTAGCAAGATACGCTATGTCCCTACCATCACAAAGAATTTGATAAGTGTAGGATAGATTGTGGAGAAAGGTCTACAAGTTAGGTTCACAAAAGGAGGAGCATTTGTTGAAGATTCAAGTCAAGGATTCAGGAGCATTGCAAAGGGTGAAAAGACAGGTAGATTATTCACATTTGAATTGCAAGACACTCTTTATTTATGGTAGTCAGACACTCACAGAATTGGAAGTATGGCACAAAAGGTTAGCACATATTGGTGAAAGATCATTAAAGCAAATTTGCAGGGACCAAAGTGTACTTGGACTCCCGAATCTGTCAAAGCAACACATGATTTATAAGTGTAGTGCATGTCAATTTGGAAAGTCTCACAAGTTACCATTCATGAAGAAAGAATGTATGCATGGAGATCTCTTGGATTTGGTTCATACAGATGTATGGAGACCTAGCAAGAATGCTTCAATATCTGGATCAAGGTATTATGTGTCCTTCATTGATGATTGCAGTAGATGGACTATACTATACTTTATGAAACATAAAAATGAAGTCTTTTCATGTTTCAAAAGACATTTAGCTCTTGTGGAGAACGAAACAAGTAAAAAACTAAAAAGGCTAAGGTCAGATGGAGGGGGAGAGTACTCCCATGAATTTGATTCTTTTCTTCAAGAGAGGGGAATCAAAAGAGAGATTACTACAAAGTACACTCCTAAGCAAAATGAAGTGGCAGAGAGAAGGAATAGGACAATTGTTGAAGCTGCAAGGTCTATGCTAAATGAAAAACACTTACCTAATTATTTATGGGTTGAGGCTCTATCCATAGCCACTTATTTGATAAAGAGGTTACCTTCAAAATCACTTGATGGCATGGCACCATATGAGGCTTGGAATGGAAGAAGACCAAGCTTGGATCATTGTAAGATTTTTTGGATGTATTGCTTATGCTCATGTTCCTTCACATGTTAGAGGAAAGATGGATCCAAAAGTTGAAAGATGTGTGTTCATTGGATATGACAACAACCAAAAAGGCTACGAGTTATACAACCCAACAATCAAAGGATTCTTGGCGAGTAGAGATGTAGTATTTGATGAGAATAGTTCTTCGTATGAAGACACATGTAGTAAGATCAAATTAACTTATGATCTTGAAGAAGATTTTCCAAAGCTTTTCAAGGATAACCCTTCTAAAATTGAAGAATAGGATACCTCGGAAGAAGATGAAGCAACTCAGATTAAAAAACTCAAAATGTGGAAGACTAAAGGTAAAGCTAAAATGCAAGAACTTGGACAAGATGCAGAATCATCACATCATGGCCTAAGAAGGTCCATGAGGGAGAAAAGAAAACCAGAGAGGTATGGGTTTGATACTTCTCTAGTTACTAAAGAGGAGATAAATTTATCTATCATAGGAGATAAATCAAGAGGAACCCTCAACATTTGAGGAAGCAAAATAGAAATCTGAATGGAGGCATGCAATGGAAGAGGAAATTGAAGCTCTTGAGGAAAATAACACTTGGGAATTAGTTCCCAAGTCTTCATCAATGAAAGTGATAGGTTCAAGATGGATCCACAAATTGAAGACGAACTCAGATGGCTTCATTAACAGGTATAAGGCAAGGCTTGTGGCAAAAGGCTTTGCACAAACTCAAGGAATTGATTATGAGGAGACTTTCTCTCCTGTGGCAAAGATGCCTACAATTAGAGTCCTGATTAGTATTGCTTCTTTCAAGAATTGGAAGATACTTCAATTGGATGTAAAAAATGCATTTCTTAATGGATGGATAACAGAAGAGGTGTGTATGGCACAACCACTTGGTTTTGAGAATCAAATACATCCTGATTATGTGTGTAAACTTAATAAAGCTCTATATGGACTCAAACAAGCCCCAATAGCTTGGAATCACATGCTTGTTTCATTCTTGCAGGATAAAGGATTTCAACCTAGCAAGGCAAATCCATCACTCTTGATCAAAAAGAGTAATTCTGAAGTCATTTATTTGTATGTGTATGTGGATGATATTATACTTACAGGAAATAATGTAGATGGGATAAAGAAGATCAAGGAGCAGATGCAAGAAGAGTTCAAGATAAGTGACTTAGGTTCACTTACATACTTCCTAGGATTGGAAGTAGTATAGAGAGATCATGGTCTATTCCTTACTCAAAGGAAATACATTAAAGACTTGTTGACAAAGTTCAAGATGCAAGATTGCAAGTTTGGAGGTAATCCAATGGAGGTTAATGATAAATTGAGCCCACATGAAGGTGAACTCATAGAAGATATTACAGGTTATCAAAGTCTTGTGGGTAGTTTGAACTATGCCACATTGACAAGAGTAGATATATGTTATAGTGTGAGTGTGCTAAGTCAATTTATGCACACACCCAGGAAACCTCAATTTATGCACACACCTAGGAAACCTCACATGGATGTTGCCAAGAGAATACTCAGATATCTCAAAAGAACCATGAATGAAGGGTTATACTACCCTTATGTATCTGATTTAAGTCTAAAGTTGTTCTCTGATGTAGATTGGGCTGGTTCCAAGGAAGACAAGAGAAGCACCTCAGGATACCTTACCATTGCAGGTCAAAACTTGTCTCATGGTCATCTAAGAAGCAACCCACATTTGCTCTCTCTTCTACTAAAGCTGAATACAGAGGTCTTACTATAACTAAAGCAGTAATGTGGATGAAGACATTATTTACAGATCTTGGATTGGAAATTGGAACTCCAAATATTTTTTGTGACAATATGAGTTCCATTCACTTGGCTGCAAATCCAATTTTCCATGCAAGGACTAAACATATTTGAAGTACATTATCATATGTAAGGGAGAAATTTCTTAGCAAGGATATTCAACTATCCTATGTATCAACTCATCTACAATGTGTAGATATAGTCACAAAGGAGGCATTGGATGGAACAAAGATGAGCAGGTTCAAATTGATGATTGATTTGCAGGAAATCAAGGAGCAATGAAGATCAAGCATGTTAGGCTTCAGCGGGAGCTGTTGGTGCAATTATACCGAAGCCCACATGCTTGATCAATTCACTTATGCTTAACTTATTGGCATAACCTATGAAAGGCTTCATATGATCAACCTCTTGTAAAACTACTTCACATTGATCCTTGTAAAAGTGGATTACACCCATGAGGAGTTAGGAAGCTCTAAATCACATATCACTTGGTTGTTGAGCAATGAGAGAATCTATTTGTTGGAGTTAGACGTCTGCGGAAGCACGTGAACAGCACGCGGAAGAAGAAGAAGCTTGAAGCACAACACACAATACTGAATGTATTACCACAAGAATGTACAAAGATATGTAGCCCATTAGGGAAATAGCCGTATATGCAAGCCGGGGGAAAAAACCTCCTAAAGAGGGAAAAAAGTGCCTCGGTGGTCCTAGAGTGTTCACACATATCACTACCTAAATATATCAACAAATCCCCCCTGGGAGTGATGCGGTGAACGAGTAGCTGGCACTCATGTATAAGGAAGTGCCAAGCTATGTGGAAATCCCTCCACAAAAGGAAGTAAGCCCAAAGCTTTGCGAAAAGCCTCAAACTTCTCCCTAGGCAGAGACTTTGTGAAAAGGTCTACAAGGTTCTCCTGCGTGGGCACATATGCCAAGCTAATCTCCCCAGTAGAGAACCTCTCCCTAACATAATGCTAATGCACCTCAATGTGCTTAGTGTGAGCATGGAACATAGGGTTCCTCGCAACTGTCAATGCGCTCTGACTGTCAGTGAAGATGGTGGTGGTAGAAGATTGACCAACACCCAAATCAGCCATAAGGCGTCTGAGCCACATACACTCAACAATCACTGTGAAAGCTGCCCTATACTCAGCCGCACAACTGGAAGTGGCCACAGTAGGCTTCATCTTGCTCAACCAAGATATACATGAGCTACCAAGCATGAAGCAAAAGCCACTAGTGGACACATGAGTGTCATAGCAACCAGCCCAATCAAAGTATGAAAAAGCATGCAAATCTGGTGGTAGTGATCCCCCTTGGGATAAAACAAACCAAGTAGCCGGGTACCACTCAAGTAGCGAAAGATGCGCTTAACTGCCTGCCAATGCTTGACTCCTGGGCAATGCATAAACCTGCTCATTTGTGAGACAGCAAACTGAATATCTGGCCAAGTAATGCATAAGTAAATCAGGCATCCAATAGCCTGTTGATAAAGGACAGCATCAAATGCATATCCAGCATCACGAAGACTCAATCGTAAACCTATCCAAAGGAGTGGCAATAGGCTACAATCTTCAAGGCTAAAACGCTGCAATAATGTGTCAATATATTTCGTTTGACACAAAGCTATCACATCATCAACTTGCATAAATTGAATACCCAAATAGTGATGCAAATGCCCCAAATCAGACATCTCAAATGAGGCATGCAAATCAGCCTTAAAATCAGCAATATGCTTCTCAATAGGACCAATTAGCAGCATGTCGTCAACATAGACAAGAATGATCAGAAGCACATCATTAGCACGCTTAACATATAAGGTGCTTTCAGTTGGACTTTTCTCTTAACCATGTGCAATAAGATAGGCATGTATCTTCTCATACCAA
Organism: Ceratopteris richardii; assembly: GCA_020310875.1. Taxonomy (NCBI): domain Eukaryota; kingdom Viridiplantae; phylum Streptophyta; class Polypodiopsida; order Polypodiales; family Pteridaceae; genus Ceratopteris; species Ceratopteris richardii. Next base: position 56,105,455 of record CM035414.1, read on the forward strand.
GCTCGTGGTAACCATATAATGACTTCTTAAACCTGCACACTTGGTTTTCATGCCCTTTCTGCACAAAGCCACGGGGCTGAAAAACATACACTTCTTCATGCAAGTCACCATTCAGAAATGAAGTTTTAATGTCCAACTGATGTACATTCCAACCATGATGGGTTGCAAGTGCACAGATGCTCCGAACAGTAGTCATACGACATGTAGGTGCAAAGGTCTCATCAAAATCAATGCCTCTTTCCTGGGCATAACCCTTTGCAACAAGCCTAGCCTTATACCTGTCAACTGTTCCATCAAGCTTACACTTCAGCTTGTAAACATGCTTTGTGCCAATGGCCTTCTTGCCAGGAGGGAAGTCACATAAAGACAAAGTACCGTTCTTCATTATAGCATCAGATTTAGATTGCATAGCAGCCATCCAATTTTCTGAATTTTGTGCTTCGTCAAATGAAACAGACTCATTCTCATCACAGAGACTAGATGCAGCCATAGCACATAAATCTGATGCAAAAGAGGCACTATGAGAGCTTGATCGCGTACGATATGACATAGGTGCATCTAATTTGCTGTCACACAAAGTCTGCACCAACCATTTTGGCATAGTTTTTGCCTCCTCAATGTCAGCTCTCTCATGAACAAGTGCATCATGTAAATCTGCATCTAAAATGGGATGATCTACATCATCACATGAAACTTGCAAAGGCTGAGAAGTTGCCTCATTAGGACCAGCACTAGATTGTCCACATGTACAAAGAGGCAGCAAAGTATCATACATGTCTTTGGAGCTAATAGATGTCTCGTTAGTACATGAACGCAATGGTTGAATAGCATCTTCCACAAAAACAACATCACATCTAACCAAAATGTGTTTATTCTGTGGATGATACAGATGATAGCCTTTATTTTCAGAACTGTACCCAACAAAAATACCTTTTACTGCTTTATCATCCAATTCTCTCCGATGTTGTTTAGGCACTAATGCATATGCCAAACAACCAAAAATGCGTAGATGAGCAATAGATGGCTTGTGTTGGAAGCAGCCAGAGGCACAGACGACGCGGAAGCATGTAACAACGGAGCAGGAAGCCAGTCAAATCTTTTTTCAAAGAATCATGTTCTAAAAATACTTTTCAGAAACCTCCAACAGTGATTTTCATCACTATTGTAACATATGTAACATAGAAAACCCCATTTTGTAACCCATAGCTCCATTTTGTGCAAGCCGAGGAGTCCTCGAGCTTGAGGAGCTTAAGTAGAACAAGCGTATCAATTTTCGTTATTTTTAGACATCGTTTACCCTTCCAAATAGCATCTAGGACCTAATTTTTAACTATGCCGGTCACTAGATGTGAAACCGGTCAAAACTAGTCTAGAAACTATAAAAAGAGCTAGAGAGCTCATTTTTGAGGTTAGTTAGTGTTGTCTTGTTTGAGGTTAGAGTTCTTTTGAGCTTGTAATAGTGTTCTTGAGTAATAGAGTTGAGTTCTCACCTTCCATTGTGTCTTGCTTGTCTCTTCGTAGTGTGTGTGTATGTGTGTGTGCATTTCTATGCTTCTCACCTTCACTCTCACTTCATCTCACATTCACGATCTTCATATCACTCCTATCTCTTCCGCGGATTGACATTAAGGAGGTGGAGCTTCTTAACGTGGTACTTACCATTGTGCTAGAGCAACACCAAATTTGGCGCCGTTGCTGGGGATCGAGTCTAGGACGAATGTGTGATGGTAAGAGTATAGCAAGAAGTGGCGGTGGAAGGTAAAAATTTCAGTTTTTGTTGTCGTTTTTACTTAGTTTTTAGTGTTTTTCACCTCCCCCACACTCCATCTTCATCACCGCATCATCATCTTCATCTCCAAAAAAATCAGAAAATTCACCATATCCACCCATTCTCCTCATTTCCCCTCATTTGTGCATGCGAGAGAGTGAGAGAGAGCTTTTGTGCTTGTGTGTGCTTTTGCTTTCTTGAGTTTTCTTGCAGGTACAGTGCTCCAGTGCATCAGGAAAGCTTGGAAAAGGTAAAAACTTCAGTTTCTGTCAGAAATTTCCGAGTGTGTCAGACCATCGCGATGGTCTGCAAAGTTCGGAATTTGAAGAAGGCGACCACACCAGCGTGTAGGCGACACCAGCGCCTCTAGGAATCCACACTTGCATTTGGAAAAATCATAGTTTGGTGGACCATCGCGACGGTCTCAGACCATCGCGATTGTGTCACACCATCGCGATAGGCTCACGCCATCGCGACGGCTCGGCCGGACCATCGCGACGGTCTCACGCCATCGCGACGGTTCATTTGGACCATCGCGACGGTTCGCGGACCATTGCGATTGTTCGGTTGACCCCACACCATCGCGATTGGCTCACGCCATCGCGCCGACGGTGCCACGTGGCAAGCTAGACCATCGCGACGGTTCATTTTTTGGACCATCGTGACGAAAGCCATCTTAGATTCAGGAGCCGGAGTAGCCATCGCTACCACCGCTTTATGGAAACGTTGGGGTAAGCCAGCATTGAGACCCACCAGGATGAAGCTACAAATGGCTGACGGACACATAGAAAAACCATTAGGCTTACTATAAGGCATATCTCTCACCACTTGTGGTGTAGAATTTGAGCATACTTTCGCCATTTGTGACTTTGCAAAAAATCATGCTTATGAGATGATATTGGGACGACCATTCATGCGTCAGTTGCAAATTGTACAAGATTGGGGAACTAATTCTTTGTACTTGCAACATTTAGGAGTGACTACCAAAGTCAATCTTAAAGACTATTCACATCGAGATGTACCCCCAATACAATGGAATACCATCCATAAGACACCAGTAGAGACGGAATCCGTGCACTCATTAGAATCAGACCCTTCTTGGTTGCATGAGGATACTCATTTATGGATGTGTAAAGTAGCAAAACAAGAGGAAGAAAGGTTAGAAGCCAGGACCTTAGGTGCAGAACAACATCCAAGAACCCTTCAAGACCCAACTTATGCACCTGTAGTATTCCCAGACGAAGAGTTTGAACCCCATGGTTGGGCAGAAATCCTAGCAACCATGGATGTAGCCATCAATGAAGAACAATGGACACCCCACTGTGATGAGGATGGCTATGACATATCAGTTTTCACGATAGAGCCAATCATGTGCGATGCAATTTTAGAAGAATGTGAACCTAGCACTGATGCATTTGAGGATGCAAGCGATTTCGATTTAGAATCAATTATCATGGACCCACCCTTTGCATCAGAGGAAGAATATTTCTACGAAGTAGAGACTCACCCTCAGAGACACGAAGAAATTACGAATGATGTGAGGTTAACCACACAAGTGACTAGCAAGAATGAAGGCAAGAAAAGAAAGAAGAAAGAAACCATGTCAGAAAAAGAAGAATCTTTGTTTGAAGTACCCGAGAATTTCAAGAAATATGAAATCAAAGATAGAAGAAACATGGTACGAATGCCTAATAGAAAGGCGAATGACGGACAAGTATATGATAACCGAGAGAAAACCAAGAAAATAATAGTAGCCATAGAAGGAGAAGAAGAAAAGTGTACATACATAGGGCATGATTTGACGAAGGAAGAAGAAGAAGAATTAGTTGCCCTATTACGCGAATATAGAGATGTTTTTGCTTGGAGTTACAAAGATTTGAAAGGAGTAGATCCAGATATATGTTCTCATAGAATCCCTATGACTCCAGATGCAAAACCTACGAAACAGAAACCTTACACGTACAATGATAACTACGCTGCGAAGATTAAAGAGGAGATAGATCGCTTGATAGAAGCAAGATTCATTTACGAAATTGAGCATACCGAATGGGTATTCCCCATTGTGGTAGTGCCCAAGAAGAATGGAAAATTGCGTGTGTGTATTAACCTTAAAAAAGTTAATGCCGCCACGATTAGAGATAGTTATCCTCTTCCTATCACAGAACATCTATTGGAAAGAGTTGCGGGCAAGGAAGTTTACAGCTTTCTTGATGGATTCTCAGGCTATAATCAAGTAGCCATTGCTCCTGAAGATCAACACAAGACGGCATTTGCCACTGAATGGGGCATATTTGCATTTCGTGTGATGCCATTTGGCTTAACAAATGCACCCGCCACTTTCCAGCGACTCATGTGTCATGTTTTTAAGGAATTCTTACGCAAGAGTTTGGAAGTTTATGTCGATGACTTATGTGCTCATTCAAATGTAAGACAGACACATATCCCAGAGTTAAGACAAATATTTGACAAATGTCAAGAATATCAGGTTTGTTTGAACCCAGAAAAGTGCATGGTCAGACAAGGCAAAATTCTAGGACACATTGTGTCAAAAAATGGAATCTCTACGGATGAAGAAAAGGTGAAAGTAATTGCAGAATTACCTAGACCAACTAATGTGAAAGAGGTACAAGCATTTATGGGCCATTGCGGTTATTATAGGAGATTCATACACATGTATGCAATCATAGCCAAGCCTTTGTACTCTCTTTTAACCAATTTTGAATGGACAGATAAATGTGAAAATTCATTCAATGAACTTAAACGACGCTTGTGCTCAGCACCTATATTGACTACCCCAGATTGGAGTAAGCCATTCCATGTACATGTGGATGCATCCAATTACGCCATAGGATGTGTGTTAGCACAACCCACGAATGAAGGTAACATAGATCTCCCCATAGCTTACGCTAGTAGACAATTGAACGCAGCAGAAAGAAATTACACCACGACGGAGCGAGAAGGATTAGGGATGATCTACGCAGTAAAGAAGTTTAGGCACTACTTGTTGGCCAATAAGTTCAAGTTCTTTACAGATCATCAAGCCCTATTGTATTTAGTCAACAAACCATGTAACACCGGACGATTGATACGTTGGTTTCTATTACTCATGGAGTATGATTTTGAAGTCGTAGTCAGGAAAGGAAAGACACATCTTAGAGCTGACCACCTTTCGAGATTAACCTCAGGAGAAGCTCCTCAAGGAATAGCGGATGATCTACCAGACACATATTTGTTTAACCTTGAGATAGCACCAGAATGGGCTAAGCCTTTAGTCCCTATTCTCACATATGGACCCAAGAATCCTAGGATAAAGATCAAAGAGGGAGAGATTACCAAGTCTCAGAGATACCAAATAATGGCAGGAAGCATATATAAACAGGATAATCAAAAGATTCTTGCTTGTTGTGTAGATGAATCAGAACATGCAAATTGGTTGCAATTAGCACACATAGGTGCATTAAAGCAACATCATTCAAAACATCGAACATCACAGACTCTGCATAGATTAGGAGTATATTGGCCTACGATGGAAGCAGATGTCTATAGGTTGTGTAAGGAATGCAATGTTTGTTGTGAAAGACCACCAGTCGAGCATGCTCCACTATATCATGTGTCTCTCACACCAGACTGGAGTGAACAATTAGTGACATACTTGAGGACGAAGACATTCCCTCAAGGCATGACCTTAGCTCGACAACGTAGTCTAGATCAGGAAGCTCACGACTATTCACTTATTGGCGATAACCTATACAAAAGAGGACGAGATGGATATCTAAGACAATGTGTTCATGAGAACGATTATCTGAGCATACTAGAGACTGCACACCAAGGTGTTGCAGGAGGTCATTTTGGACCCGATAGGATAATCAAAGCCATCCTCTTTGCAGGATTATGGTGGCCCACTCTTCACATGGATGCTCATACCTATGTTAAGAGATGTGATGTGTGCCAAAGAACTCAGTTTCCTACTCGCAGAGATGAAATGCCATTGAAACCCATGATGGGAGGACGTGCATTTTCTAAGTGGGGCATAGACTTTGTAGGACCCATTAACCCCCCTGCAAAAGGTACACATGCTGAATACATTATTGTTGCCACAGATTATCTTACGAAATGGGTAGAGGCAAAAGCCACAAAAAAGAATGATGCACACACAACTGCAAAATTCTTATTTGAGAATGTCTTTACAAGATATGGACTACCTATAGAGTTAGTGAGCAATCGAGGCACTCACTTTCTAAACCAAGTCATTGAATCTTTGTTACAGGATTTTATGGTGATTCACAAGAAATCTGCACCATATCATCCTCAGGCCAATGGTCAGGCTGAAAGCACTAATAAGATCCTTTGTAACGTACTGACGAAACTCGTGAACAACAAACGTTCAGATTGGGACAAACAGTTACACCACGCTGTTTGGGCATATCGAGTGGCCTACAAGACCGTACTCAATGCAACTCCCTTTCAGATGGTTTTTGGTCAGAATGCTGTGCTTCCTTTGGACTTCTTGATACCGACCCTTAAGGTTGCACAAGAACATCAGTGGACCGGCCATGAATTATCAGCAAGAATAATGGACTTGGAACGATTAGGAGAAACCAGGCTAAAGGTGGCAGCAGGAATATATGCAGCGAAGAAACGACAGAAAGCATATTTTGATGCACATGTGAAAGATAAAGGCTTAAAAGAAGGAGATTTAGTTCTAGTATATACGCTGAAACAACACGCACGTAAGTTAGAAAAGCGAGGTTATGGATCTATGATCATTAACAGACTCTCAACAAGTGGAGCAGTACAGTTAGCCACTTTAGAAGGAGATATAATGCCTAATTATATTAGTGGCTGTAGAGTCAAGTTATATCAGGAACCTCTTACTGAGGATATGCTTAGACGACTCACGTTGGCAAAGAAGCGTAAGGAGGAAGAAAATAGAATACGAGCGGAAGCTCAGGCAGAAGCAATAGAACGCATTAAACGCATGAAGTTAAGAAGACAAGGACTAGGGAGAGAACATTATAACCATCTGGAAACTACACCCAGATATCCCATGGCCATGTGTCAAGTAAAGTCAACCACTCATCCTAGTATAGTGGACAGGAGACCATTCATTACAGTCAGGCTAGAGCACGACAACCCTTGCCAAGAGCTCAGGGCTTTAATTGACTCAGGTGCTTCGACTAGTGCTATTAGATGGTCCCACTATAAGGATTCAGGAATAGAAATGCGGCCAATTGAGGCATACATCATAGGCCTAGGAGGCATGGAAACCCCTTGCATGGGTGAGGTGGACCTTCCTATCCTCATTAAGGATGTGACCATGACAGCGAAGCTACTAGTGTGCCATGATGACGACCTGATAGAACCCCTAATCCTTGGCCAAGATTGGCTATACGATCACTCAGTGGACCTAAATCTCAGACAAGGCTCCTTACAGATTGGAACCTTAGAACAGAAGCGAGTGATACCGCTTGACTTCCCTAATTGCATTCCGATTGAGGTTTGTAACCCTAGACCCTATGAAACGCATGCGACGGAAGACCGGAAGATCTTGGGTCAGACCAGTCACGTTACATCTACACCAACCCACTCGGGCTTGGCTAGGGACAATTGTCAATCAAAAGGACGGCAGGAGATCTTCCCTGGGGCTTCCTGCAAACTAGAAGGGGCAGCTACCCAACCGCTAGGGCAGATGAACACAATCAGCGGTCAGGTGGGTTGCATCAGCGGCCAAATGAGCACAACACCCTGCGGTGCTCATCCTTCCAAACTTGCTGCGGACTGGCCTAGATTAAAGATAAATAACGAATCACTTCCTAATGGGCAGGTCACGCAAGTCTTGGATCTCCCTTCTTTTCCAAAGCAGAGCGTCCAATGGACCTCTCAAACCCAACCACGAATGAGTCAACAACAACAGAGGAACCCAGACCGACGACATCACCAGATAAGGCAAAGAAAGCAGCAGTATCAACATCACAGAACAAGTGGCACAAAACAAAAATGGGTGCCAAAAGGACAGCAACCACATGCTATTGGCAACACTGCAGACGAGAACAGGACAAAGTTTCAACAAAAGCAGAGTCAGCATCCAAAGTCCCCTCGATCTTCTTCTACAAGTACAAATACTCGACAGATTTGGATCGCCAAGAAATACCTTATCCATAGACCCACACCCATGCAGATTTGGGTACCCAAGCAATGTATTATAGCCCAACTCTCTAGCCATGTAATATATACCCCTCCAAAATCTTTTCATCCTTTAATACCACCAAACTCGATACCACTTTTTGTCCCTCAGCAGAAACATACCACCCACTCCAAGACTCTTAGGATATGGATACCGAAACGTATCCAAACGTCTTCTTGTACCCCATTATCTAACAATTCTCCCACCCCGTTTAAACTCCACCCTTGTAATAATTCACCCTCAACCAAACCTTGTATAAATTCATACACCCAAACCCCACATCATGCATAATAAAAGCTCATCAAAAAATGTAGGCATAATCTGAACCATGTAGGTGTCTAGAGACCTGCATTAGCGCTGCAAAAAGATCATTGCATCAATCACTTCATGACACTTGGCTACACGGGTTACACATCGGTTATGGAAAAGGATTGCGGTCTCACCTTAATGGGATCATAATTAATTTCCATGCTAATGTGTTAATCTTTTGTAGCAGATCTTTTCCATTAGCTCGTCAGTCATCATGCAAACCGAAGCAGGACCATCAGAAGCTGGCCTCAGTGCACCGATGGCCACTATTGGAGAATTACTAGCGGAATCTTATCCTACGATGCAACCACCAGAGTTTCAAGGTTTTCCAGGACCCATGCCAATCGATGATCCTCCTAGAGGATATACTGAGAAGATTCATCGTAATTCTCACTGGTTTCAAGGCCTAGCAGGACCATTAGCAGACGCTGATTTCATATTTGAGGCCAATTTGGCATTTGATCTTCGCACATGGGCCAAGTACCAGTTCTTTTCAGGAGAATTTGAAGGACTACAGAATACACAAGATCTAACGCACGTTTGGGCACGAGCGGGATTTACAGAATACTTTAGTGACCCTCTGCCACCCGATTTTTACAGATGTTTTTAATGGTAACCACCTTAACAGCTTCAGAAAACAAGGATCTACCTGGCACATTCATGTTACCATCCTTGGTAAATGATCCTCCATTCAAAAGGTTTTATTTGTCTAAAGATTTAATTCGCGCAGCTCTGAAAATACATGGAACACACACTCCGACGGAGAGAGAACGGCTAATCCTAGAGCAGATGAAACGTGGTGACGTAACTAAGTGGGAGGATATTTCAGCCATAACCCCTGAGCTTTCCAAGCCATTACGGATATGCATGCAGCACTTTGCTTTCCCAGCTCAAGATCGTTTTACCATGCCCCACAAGAGAATCTGGTTTGGTTTATACTTAGCATGTACGGGACCTCAAACGGTTGATCTAGCTAGCTGGATAATTGATCAGCTCTATTTGGCACAACATAGGTGGGAGCGAAAGAAGGTCATCAATGGATGTTGTGCACTTACAAGGATTATATACATGTGCTTGGCATATGATTTACCCATAGAGCGTGCCATGACCAGTGAGGAACTGAAAGCATTCAAAGGCACCACTAGGAAGGCTAGAAAGTCTAGCAAAGGCAGAGCCGGAAAGCGGATGAGAGGCACTATCCCATGCCTACAAGTCCTAGAATCACCCTCGCCACAACCATCTCCAGAGCAGTCACCAACAGCAGCCACTCCCACGGTACCACCAATTCGTATACGGTTATCAAGACCAGTTACGCCAGAGGGCACCGCCAGTACTGTTGCACCCCAAGCAGCCACAACCACAGAACCTATCACCACAGCAGCTGAACTTCCCACCACTATTGGTGCGAAAGCTTTCTCTTTTCCAATACCCCATTTAGAAGCAGAACAAGCAGAGCCACTGAACACAACGTTTGATTTTGAGATGCCCGATGCATTCTCCAATGAGTTCCAGTTTTCAGAAGGACAATTGTTTTCTCAAAAATTTGAAAGGCCTAGCTACCCTACCACACCCAGGGATCAGCCACAAGGACAGATCGTGTCCAGCTCTGATGACGAAAGAACAGCAACCGATGACGACGAAGGAGACGACGAAGCTAGCTAGGGAACACAGGAATCCCAAGAGCATGAACAGACAGATGCCCAAGGACAACAAACAGACACACATGGTGATACAAGTACCCATGAAGATGAAACTTACGAAGCAGCCGCTTACACACTGGCTATCAAGAAGTTGTATAGATCTATGGAAAAAGTTTGGGCACGCAAAAAGCTGACAGAGGAAGAGAGTCAAGCAATAATAGAACAAGAACTTGTCACAGGCGGATTCGAAGACGCATACATCAAAGGATTCAGAGAGTTAGTCAAATCAGTAGGCTCCAACTAAGCCCTCAGGTACTTGCAACGAAAGCCACTACCACAGTTTGACCCCCGCAGAGTACGACTACTTTCAAAGCCTGGCGAATACATTCGTGTACCAACTGGAGCACAGTCTTCAGAACAAGCCAGGGAGGCACGCCTCCTCCCCGAAAGTTCGTTGGCTGTAGAAACCATCTTTGTAGATTCCCCACCCCGCGCTACAGCTGTACAAACCTCAGTGGTCACTGAAGTACCGACCACCCCAACCGCTCCTCTCTCACCGCCCGTCCATCCAGCCTCCCCTCTTCACCCTCCTTCCCCCAGACCAACATCTTCATTCGCCGGTGGCGTTGCAGAAATTGTCTTTACGACCACTAACCCCACGATTCCCGCACCCATTAGCCCTAGTCTACCCCCTCCCACACCCACCTTTCTATCCAACCCATTCCTTCATCAATCTTTTCCATCTTTCCCCACAACTCCAAGACCCCTTTTCCCATTCCCACCGCCATTAACCTTCTCCCCCGTCTCACCTCCCCGACCCACTGTAACCCCTCTTTCCCCTTTCTACCAAGCTGCTCCAGCCAACCCCCCTGTAAATTACCCCTCAACCTTTGTAAATCCCGTATTTACACCAGCACGAGTACCCATGATCACACCCATATTCACGGTCACCGCACTAGACACGTCCACTGACATGGACATCTCACCACCCACTGCACCATCACTCACTTCACTCACGGCACAAACATTTTTAGGCACATCACAATTTTCAACAATCACTACATCATCCACCTTCCGACCCCCATTCCCCATTCCCGTTGCATCTACACCCACTGCATTTTCATTTAGCACCCCATTAATACTATCACCCACTGTAGATAATGCATTTCGACAGATGTTCATATGTATGACGCAAGTAAGAGATGAGTTCACATCTCTTGGCGATAATTATCAGCAGCTGTAGAGGACAACCAATGACTTACAGTCGCAGCTTAATTTATTTTCTATTGAGAATGCCTCTCTGAACACCCGATACCAGGAATTACGCGAGGCTTATCACAAATTGGAACTAGAAAGCGAAGAAAAGACCAAGGAAGCAACTGCTGACCTGGATAACTTATTAAGAGCCCAGACAGTCCGCAATGCAATGCTAACACGAAACATGGGCTTACTACGAAGACACCTAGCAGCCGCCAAGGAAGAAAACTAGCGCTTACAGGATCAGAACCGAGAAAACTTAGAAGCAGCGCTCGACCACCTAGACCAACCACTCAGTCCTAGCAGGTTCAAAGCCATTCCTTCAGACTCGATGAGGATGCTGCTAGACGATCATGTAAGATTGCTAGATGAATATGACCGCATGAACGAGGAGTTACAGAAACTCAAAGAAGATCACAAATTACTCCAGTTACGAGAACCGGCACACCAAGACATACCAGCACCTGTGGACCCCTCTCCTGACCTCCTAGAGGAACTCAACTTATTACGGGCCCAGGTATCACACCTTGAATCAAGGATCGCAGTATATGAAGCACCACCAAGACCAGATTCCCCACCTGAGCTTCCAGCTGAGGAAGAAACGGTCACCATTCCGGTGGAGGAAACGTTTGAAGAAGCGTACGAGCCACAACCCATCCCAGGCGGACGCGTCACGGCCGAAGGCCAGATGACGTACGAACTTCCGACCCCCGCGTGGATGAAGACTATTGAGGAACTTGGAACAACGCACTCAGCGAGAGTAGAGGCACAATTACATGCCATGGCGATGATAGAAGAAAGAATATTACAGTCTCCATTCTTTGTTCATTTGGCCCCGCGACGATACATATCTGGGCACGAGCTACAGTATAAACCGTATTTTATGTTAATGGCTGAATACCAGTTAGCCATTGAGAAAGAGACAGGTAAGAAACCATCGCATGCAACTCAATTCGAGGCGGATGATTTGCCACTAGATGCGCAGCAAGGAAGGATCTATCAGCCAGAGTGGCGAAAAGATTTACTACAGCAGTATCCAGAAATGATGAGTACATGGGTAAAGGCACCTTTGCATTTGAAGTACAACCCGTGTTGGGGACCAGTGCCACGACGCCGCTCCTGGACTGCCTTTGCTATTAAGGTACAAAACAATAAGCAGTGCCAAGACTGGTTAAATTACCCCTATTTTAAGCCACCCATTGAGTTACCAACTGTTGGCTACATGATGGCTACAATTCGCCACTGGCTCCCTAGATTAAAGTATATGGACGAGATAGCGGCGCATATGACTGTCAAAATCTTTCACATGATGCAAATGATTTTTAAAGTCTTCCGACGCGTCAAGGCACCCCATGTCAACACCCCGGGCTTTGAGCATGGCAATTTTGACCTGGTATATGATATGAGTACAACGCCATCGCTACGGGTGTGTTATGCCTGGCATTGCAGAATAAAATATCTACCGGCGTGCTACAAGCAGACATTCGAAGAGATGTTCACAACCGGCTTCTGGGAATACCATTCAGAGGTATTCATAAGCAGGCCTACACATTTATTACAATTATTTGCCTGTGAACGAATGGTCTATTCCACACACTATCAGCTCCCGCCACCGGAAGAACCGCAACCAATCGACTGGGAGAAACTCGAGGCAGATCTGGCCCGAGGCATTCGTATCTCCGAGCACACCCTCGCTCAAGACCTCCTACAGAACTATATCCGACAGACCTCACAACAAGGTTCTGTCAGGGACGACAGAAGCGAGAGGGAGGGGGGTGTTGGAAGCAGCCAGAGGCACAGACGACGCGGAAGCATGTAACAACGGAGTAGGAAGCTAGTCAAATCTTTTTTCAAAGAATCATGTTCTAAAAATACTTTTCAGAAACCTCCAACAGTGATTTTCATCACTATTGTAACATATGTAACATAGAAAACCCCATTTTGTAACCCATAGCTCCATTTTGTGCAAGCCGAGGAGTCCTCGAGCTTGAGGAGCTTAGGTAGAACAAGCGTATCAATTTTCGTTATTTTTAGACATCGTTTACCCTTCCAAATAGCATCTAGAACCTAATTTTTAACTATGCCGGTCACTAGATGTGAAACCGGTCAAAACTAGTCTAGAAACTATAAAAAGAGCTAGAGAGCTCATTTTTGAGGTTAGTTAGTGTTGGCTTGTTTGAGGTTAGAGTTCTTTTGAGCTTGTAATAGTGTTCTTGAGTAATAGAGTTGAGTTCTCACCTTCCATTGTGTCTTGCTTGTCTCTTCGTAGTGTGTGTGTATGTGTGTGTGCATTTCTATGCTTCTCACCTTCACTCTCACTTCATCTCATATTCACGATCTTCATATCACTCCTATCTCTTCCGCGGATTGACATTAAGCAGGTGGAGCTTCTTAACGTGGTACTTACCATTGTGCTAGAGCAACAACTTGCGATCATGCCAAGCCTCATATGCAGTGATAGACTGCAGCACTTTAGTGAGACACCTGTTAAGTACATATGCTTTCACATTGTTGGGGGATTCTTAGACAAGAAGGAGTTTGAGGGTTTGTAGGAGAAAAGGGAAGAAACAAGAAGAGAAAATACACCTGGAAGCTTCTGGCGATTGATTACAGTAAGACAATTACAATGTTTGAAGTACAAGACAAGCCAATACCTCTCTGTGCACAATCCCACAGAGTGCCCAATTACAAAATACCCAATATCCCAAAGTCTTCTTGCTGCCGGACTCCTCTGCACCAGACCTCCACCTGCTTCAAGCTTATCCTTGTGCACACCTTGCACCAAGCTTCCACAAAGGGGGGAGGAGTGAATACCTTCTGTCGGCACGCGCCCACTGCAATGGGACCTTGAGATACTTGGGGGACTAGCTTAACACTCTCTGCACAATCCCTTAGGCACTCTCCATGCACCTTGCACTTCCACTTCTCTGCGTCGCACACTGGTGACTCTTGCACTTCCCTCTCTTGCTTCCTTAGACTATGCTCTCTTGCTTACTCTAAGATTGGTCCAAGAATGGCCCTTGCCTTGATTTGAGTGTGTCGATCACGTACGCTCCTAACTGCAATGGTATCTTGGTGCTCACTTTGATGTCCCAAGATTGTCTTACCAAGTGGCAGCCAACGACTCACTGTTTTGTCCTGTAGTGACTTTAGACAAAAACCCAAAATTTTAATGGGGGGGCCATACTTTCACCTGTGCATACGTTGCCACTTCACATACCTTCACATTTTCTTTTAAGTCCTCACTTTTGCACCTAAGGGGGGGGGTTCACCTGAATCTTCCAAAATACTTTAAAACACACTTTGAACCTTAGGGAAATTAGAGAAAATACCTCTGCAACCTGCAACCCACTTTCTCCAATTTACCCTTTGTGGACAATTAATTGTGCACTACCTGTGCACTTTGACACCTGCACTTTAGCACTTTGACTTTGCACTTGTTGACTTTGACCTTGACCTTGTTGACTTTGACTAGTTGACTTTGACCGGTTGACTTTGACCAGTTGACTTTGGCCTTGACTTTGATTGTAGTTGACTTTGACCAACATGACTTTTATGGGCTCAACAGTTGCCCACCACCTAATGTGCTCTCCGTCCCGGAGAGCTATAGCAAAAACTCTGATCATCATGAAAATAGAGCTGCAAAAACTTGAATAGGACATCTGAGCAGCAACCAAGTCCACCAAAAGAAGGAGAGAACAAGCACCAGAGAAGAACCAAAAGTGGGATTTTGGAATGGAAAAGCAAAAAAGGGGGGCAATGGGAGGGTAGAAAGGAAGGGGAAGGGAGGGCTGAGGGTGCGAAGATGGATGGGGCAGGGAGGGTGAAGGATGTGGCTGGGCATATTGGTAAAGGGAGGGATTGTGAGTAGGAATCAGGGGTCGGGAGGAGGCTAAAATGATCAAACTGGAGGGCTACAGAGGGTACATATGGGATATTGTTAAACATAAGGTAAGACAAGGTGAGAATAGACCATTTGGACAAATTGGTGAAATAAAAACATGTGATAAAGGTGTTCAAAACATGTGTGTTTGGACCAAAAGTCATAGAAAAAGTGGGAATTTGTAAAAATAAAGTAAAAAACTGAGTCCAGAGGTGCCAAAAAACATGAAAATGACTCCATTTTTAGAAAAAACAGCCAACCGAGGCACGATCCAGAGCCAAAAGCTTTTAGCCATTAAAATTAAAAAAATTAATAGAAATTAAATTATATATATATAATAAAAATTAAAAAACGTGGTTCCCTTGTTTTTTTATTTTTTTTTCATTTTTATTTATTTTTATTTTTTATTTTTATTCTTTTTTAATTAATTAATTAATTTATTTATTTTTATTTTTATTTTTATTATTACTATTTTTTTGGAACGCCCATATGAAAAATAAATAAATAAAGTAAGTAAAAACAAAATAAATAAACAATAATAAAAATAATAATAAAAAAACAAAAAATAAACAATAATAATAAAAAAAAGAAAAATAAAAATAAAATTGGGGGGGCTAGGGGGGCGGCGGGGGGGGGATGGTCGGTGGTGTCGGTGGGGTGGGGGGGGGGGGGGTTTTGGGGGGGGGAAAGGGGGGGGAAAAGAGTGGTCGGTGAGGGGTTGGTCGGTGGGGTTTTGGGTTTTTTTTTTTTTTTTAATAAATTGTCCCAAAAATCAAAGAAAATTCATAAAAAATCCAAAAAAATTGCAAAAAAAATCCAAAAAATTTTCAAAAAAATTTTCAAAAAAATTTTCAAAAAATTTTCTACAGGTCTAAGCTAGAATTTTGCAATCAAACCTACAGAGAGCTTCCTTTATTCCTCAAATTTAGCAAGAAAATGACATCGGAAAGGGATAAAAAATGTCAGAAAAATGCTAAAAATGCTAGAAAAATTTCCAAAAATACCCAAAAGCAGAGGTTATGAAATGCCTTCTAGGTTTTCTAAAAACACCAGTAACAAGGATGAAATTGATAAAGAAAACTACTAAAACTGAGCAAAATGTGATGAGAAAGCTATGTACAACCTGGACAGTTTTGCAGTTCCAGGTGATCCATACTTCTTCAAGTGTGTTGATGATAGGCCTTGAGCCTTGATATGTTGACCAGTGGCAAGGCCTCTCCTTTCAGCGTCTCTAATTCCACAGCACCCCAATTTAGCATTGTTTTGACTCTGTAAGGTCCTTCCCACTGTGGAAGCCATTTTCCTCTCAGTTGTGTATGAATATGAGGTTTATGGAGAAGAACTAACATGCCTGCTTCAATGTTGTTGTTCCACAGATGTCGATCATGTGCCTCCTTCCTTTTCATCTGAGTCTCTATCAATTGTTTTGTTGCTAGTAGACGAATCTCCTCCACTTTATGTAGTGCTCCGAGCCTTTGAAAGATATCACAGTCTTTCTTGCCCTGCATGAAAGCTATCTTAGGTGATCCATGTAAAAATTCAAAGGGCTCAATGGGCAATATGCCATAAACCAGTTGAAATGGAGAATATCCTGTGGCCTCTTTGTAGGCTAACCTGTATGCCCATAGGGTACCTTGATAAGCAATGCCCCAGGAAGTGGGCTGTAACATACACTCCTTTCTTAACATTGAGATTAAAACCTTATTTGTCGACTCAGCCTGTCCATTGGCTCTTGGATAGTAAGCACAAGAGGTCCTATGTAGAATTCTATACCTGTTGAAAATTTCCTGCAAGACCTTATTGACAAAATGTGTACCTTGATTTGTACAAATTTCAAGTGGGCATCCAAACCTGCAAATGATGCTACTATAAATGAAATCAGCAACAGTTTGGGCAGTGCAATCGGGGGAGGCAATAGCTTCAGCCCACTTTGTCGCATAATCTGTAGCTATCAAGAGATATTTTTCTCTTTTTGGAATTGCGGGAGGGTAGATGGGCCCTACAAAATCTAGCCCCCACTTCTCAAATGGTTGCCAGGAAGTGGAAACAACCAAGGGGTTATGCCTCTGCTTTGTTGGCTTAGGTCCACACCTCTGGCAAATGTCACATGCCTTTCCCCATTCATCTGCATCCTTAAATAGTGTAGGCCACCATAGACCAGCATCCAGTATCCTCTGACTCATAATATGCCCTGGAAGGTGCCCACCATCTGTTCCTTCATGTGCAGAGTGAAGGACTTCCCTCACTTCTTCTTCTTCCAAACACTTCCTGAACCTGTCATCCTTGCCCTGTCTATACAATTTATCTTCAATGAAGGTATATGGTCTACTATTGATTAGCAGTCTCTTCTTTTGCACAACACTAGCCTTTTCTGGATACAACCCAGTTTTAATGAAATTTTTGATATCATAATACCAACCTTGAGCTTGTACAGCAAACAAATGAGCATCTGGAAAATCATCATTGATTCCACTAGTTTGATTCATCATATTGATTCTGGATAGGTGATCTGCCATAACATTTTCTTTACCTGGTTTATGGACTACAGAAAAATCAAACTCTTGGAACAACAATAGCCACCTCCATATTCTACCAGTGGCTTGTGGTTTGTTGAGTAGGTATTTTAGTGGTTGGTGATATGTTATAATAATAAATTTTACTCCCAGTAAGTAATGACGGAATTTTTGGACAGCAAAGACCATTGCTAGGGCTTCCCTTTCTGTAGTACTGTAATTCCTTTCAGCCTTGGTCAAGATTCTACTGGCATATTGAATTGGTCTGTCTACTTTAAATTCTTCACTGGGTTGGGTCAAAACTGCCCCCACTGCATAGGCACTGGCATCTACATGTATATGAAAGATTTTGGACCACTCAGGTGTGACCAAAATAGGAGCAGACACTAACCTTGATCGTAATGTTTGATATGCTTTTTCCTCCTCTTCTTCCCATTTAAAAGGTACTTCCTTACCTGTAAGTCTAGCCAGAGGTCTGTTCTAAACCTTCTATGGTATCCAGTATGCCCCTAGAAACTCTGAATCTCTTTAGGGGATTTAGGTTTAGGAAACTTTAATATAGAAATGATTTTGTCAGGATCTGGGGCCATACCTTTAGCCGACACCACATGTCCTAAGAGAGTTCCTTCTGTCACAAGGAAATGACATTTGTTTGGATTGAGCTTTAACTTAGTCTCCCTGCATCTTTTGAAAACATTCTGCAGCTGCCTCAAGTGGTGGTCCAAACAATCTAGAGGAGTTTCTTTGTGAGATCTTGAAAACGAAGAGAAGTCATCCATGAAGATTCTAAGTGATTCCAGCAATAGGGGGGCCAAAAATGAGATTGACCGTTCTGTTAAAGGTGGCTGGAGCATTTCTGAGCCCAAATGGCATTTTTACATACACATATGTTCCCCAAGGTGTGATAAAAGAAGTCTTTTCACGATCCTCTAGATGTATTGATATTTGGTTATAGCCACTGAATCCATCCATAAAGCTATATAATGCATGCCCAGCCACTTCTTCAATGACCTGTTCTGCAAAAGGCATTGGGAAACCATCTGGAATGGTCACCTTGTTGAGTGCTCTAAAGTCAACACAAATTCTGATTTTATTAGTATTCTTCTTTGGTACTATAACCATAGGTGAGAGCCACTCTGAGTGTTCTACAGGAATGATGATTCCTGCATCCTCCATCTTCTGGATTTCCACATAGACAGCTTCAGCATATTTTGGATTAAGTCTATAACTCTTTCCTCTTATGGGTTTGGCTCCATCAACCAGAGGGATTCTGTGCTCTCCATAAGTTGCAGGCACTCCTTCTAAGTCTTTATAATGCCAGGCAAAAACATCTATATACTGGGTCAAGAATGATTTTACCTTTTCAAGGAGCCCTGGGTGGCTCCACAACCAAGTGGCCACCAAAACTGGCCAATTATTGTCCTGAGTGCCTAATTGTATTTCTTGGACAGGATTTCTCTCTACCATATTATCTTCGTGTGCATCTTCTTCCTTGTCTTCTTCTACTAGCTTTTCGTGCATTGCTTCATAAGCAGGTGTATTTTGGACTTCAATGTGTTCCTCCTTGTCCTGCATCCATCGTGTAGGGATTTCTTGAATTGGGAAAGAACATTCTTCACTAGAATTTTTTACCTTGCCTTTAGCTTTAGTAACCTCTTTATCTGTGGTTGTCATATCCTCCTCCAAGTTGTATTTGAGGGGTGTCTTCCTGCCCCTTCTTTGGTTTGTGATGGGCTCTCCCAATCCATCAACTTGGACTTTTTCTTTATCTTCATCATAACATTCAGTCGTGCAAGAATTATTAAGAAAAATTCCAAAACAAGAGGAAGAGTTGCCTGCTTGGAGCCAATTTAGAATATCCTCTTCTTCCTCGAAATCTATTTGGGGTTGATCCTCCGATTCTGTTTCCATGCAAATGCCAACTGTTTGCATCATGCTAGTGTTTCCTTGATTATCTGGGCCCTCTTCTAAATGAATCTGTGTCAGCTCCTTCCCTTTCTTTTGTACCCACATAGTGTCCTTTCCCCAATCATGAATGACACTTGCATGCCTCAGCCATGGTCGTCCAATTAAGAGAGGAAATCCTCCTTCAACTTGGGGCAATCTTAAAACCACAAAATCCAGAATGAATAGATTACCTTGTACTTCAAGTGGAACTTTTGGGATCACTCCCAAGGGCCTTACTTTGCTCTGATCTGCCAAAGTAACAGTGAAATTTGCAGGCCTTGAAGGGTGGAGTCCAATCTTTTCCATTGTATGTTTAGGCATCAAGTTAATGCCAGAACCGCCATCCACAATAACTCCTTGAAATTCATGACCCTTGATAGATACTGTAAGCCGAGGACTTTTATAATCTGTAAGGGGTGCTTCCCCTACAATTTTTCCTTTATGTGAAACAACCGTCTTTGCCACCAAACTTGTAGTGGAAGCTTCATCAATTATCTGCAATAACTCTGACCTGAATTTCCCATCCATCTTTATTAAATAAAAAATACTAACCTCCTTTTTCATGGACTTGAGTAGTTTTGAAGCCTCTGATTCCTTGAGAGCATGGGCTCCAGTTGACTTATCAAACTCCTCATGAGCCCTGTTGAAGGCATGCCCAATGGCATCACTGGTGCATATGAGATCTCCTTTTTGACTTGACTCTGCACCTGTGTTGACTTTATCTTCAGATGTTTCTCTATTTTGATTCCCTTCCTTAATCTTTGATTCTTGTCCTATGTCTGCTTGAGCTTTCCCTTTGCTTCTTGTCTGCACAGTCAAAGATTCTATTTCTTCTAATTGCACCACCCTGGTAGATGGTGATGGCTCATTGACTAGATCACCCACTTCTTCTTTGTGCACATAAATCATTTGGATATGGGGCCCTGATGAAGAAGCTTGATTCTTAGGGCAACAATTTGTATAATGGTCTCTGGCCTCAGGGCAGTTCCTGCAAGGAGGGGCATTCTCTGGTAGGGTGCACCTACTTTGATAGTGCCCGCATTCTCCACATCTAAAACAGATGATTGGCCTCCTAGGTCCATTTCCAAAATTATTCCTCTGTCTAGGATTATAGTTGTTACCTTGATTCGGTGCAGCAGCCATCACATTTGCTGGTGTTGGGGGTCCTCCTTGTGTCTAGTATGTCGTTGCAGGCATTCCTCTTGATTGGCATTCATGGGCCTCATGGCCAACCTTCCTGCATAATTGACAAGTCACACTTAACAGAGGACATTCACTTACTATGTGACCTTGCTTGCTGCACATGGAACACCAAAGTCCACTCTTGATGCCACCTCCTTTGAGCTCCTGCAACTCCTGTCGCAGCTGAGCCAATTCCTCTGCTTGGGCCTCCTCCTCCTTTTGGAGCTTTAGTGCTTCAATCTCCCTTCTCAACTGAGCAACAACATTCTCTTCCTCTTTGTAGGGCTTATTTCTTTTTAAGCCCTCCAGCTCTTTCCTTAGCTGTATCACTGGATCCTCCATTTCTGTACCATATGTTGGTTGGAAAGATGTTGCTCCATACTGGTACCTTATCTGCTCCAAGCATGTGGCTGTGCTGATGAACTCCTCTATGGAGGCTGTAGGTAGCACTAATTCCTTTATTTTGCATTGGGTGGCCACTGGTAGGGGCTTAGCCAACCATTTCTTGACAAAAAAGTCGTGTGGTGGATCTGGCAATTTAGCCATTAGTGCTTTGGCCCGAGTCACAAACTCTGGGAACTTTTCTCCTGGACCTAATCTTAATTTTTCTAGCTCTTCTATGATAATCTCCGCAGTGTTACCATGCTGGAACTGATTTTTAAAAGCATCTTTCATCACATCCCAAGTGGTAAAATGGTTTTCAGCAAACTGGCTCAACCACTTATCAGCTAATCCCTCTAATGTGGCAGGGAAGAGAATCAAAAAGGCATCCTCCCTACCCATTAGGCCTCTAGTCTTACATAGTGCCAAAAACCTTCTAATGTGTTCATCTGGATCCTCCTGAGCTAGGCCTTTGAAAGAAGGAAACTTTATATTTAATCTAGAGAGTAAAGTTTCCAAGTCTACCTGACCCGCCATGCTCTTGACTGATGATGTTGAAGATAGTGGACTGGGGGACCTTCTAACAACCTTCCTTCTTGTCTGCTTGCAGGTGACCCTCAATACTTGGGACCGGGTTGCGGTCATGAGCAGCTCATAGCCCACTGAATATGAGACACTTGATAAGAATATTTACCTTTTGTTTGATGAAGTAGCACTGTGGTTCTGTCGACACTTGATCTCTTCTATGCTTTGCACTTGGATTCTCCTAAGCTCAAATCTCCTTGGAAGTCCCACCGGGCGTGCCAAATTTTGTTGGGGGATTCTTAGACAAGAAGGAGTTTGAGGGTTTGTAGGAGAAAAGGGAAGAAACAAGAAGAGAAAATACACCTGGAAGCTTCTGGCGATTGATTACAGTAAGACAATTACAATGTTTGAAGTACAAGACAAGCCAATACCTCTCTGTGCACAATCCCACAGAGTGCCCAATTACAAAATACCCAATATCCCAAAGTCTTCTTGCCGCCGGCCTCCTCTACACCAGACCTCCACCTGCTTCAAGCTTATCCTTGTGCACACCTTGCACCAAGCTTCCACAAAGGGGGGAGGAGTGAATACCTTCTGTCGGCACGCGCCCACTGCAATGGGACCTTGAGATACTTGGGGGACTAGCTTAACACTCTCTGCACAATCCCTTAGGCACTCTCCATGCACCTTGCACTTCCACTTCTCTGCATCGCACACTGGTGACTCTTGCACTTCCCTCTCTTGCTTCCTTAGACTATGCTCTCTTGCTTACTCTAAGATTGGTCCAAGAATGGCCCTTGCCTTGATTTGAGTGTGTTGATCACGTACTCTCCTAACTGCAATGGTATCTTGGTGCTCACTTTGATGTTCCAAGATTGTCTTACCAAGTGGCAGCCAATGACTCACTGTTTTGTCCTGTAGTGACTTTAGACAAAAACCCAAAATTTTAATGGGGGGGCCATACTTTCACCTGTGCGTACGTTGCCGCTTCAGATACCTTCACATTTTCTTTTAAGTCCTCACTTTTGCACCTAAGGGGGGGGGGTTCACCTGAACCTTCCAAAATACTTTAAAACACACTTTGAACCTTAGGGAAATTAGAGAAAATACCTCTGCAACCTGCAACCCACTTTCTCCAATTTACCCTTTGTGGACAATTAATTGTGCACTACCTGTGCACTTTGACACCTGCACTTTAGCACTTTGACTTTGCACCTGTTGACTTTGACCTTGACCTTGTTGACTTTTACCAGTTGACTTTGACTAGTTGACTTTGACCTTGACTTTGACTACAGTTGACTTTGACCAACATGACTTTTATGGGCTCAACACACATGACAGCCACAAGCTAGAAACTATGTGGTAAAGCCTGACTCTTGACCATACACCTCGCCATCTCCATGAGCGACCTATTCTTTTGTTCAGCAACTCCATTCTGTTGAGGTGTATATGGCACTGTACACTGGTGTTTTATCCCACGTTCAGCCAAAAATGCATTAAAATCAGAAGACATATATTCCCCCCCTCGATCAGAATGCAGGGTGCCCATTTTACATGCTGACAGATTTTCAGCCAAAACCAAAAACTGTTTGAAGCACATGAACACTTTGGACTTTGCCTTCAATGGATATACCCATGCATCCCTGGAAAAATCATCAATGAAAGTCACGAAGTAAAGGTAATTTCCAAAAGAAGGTGTCTGCATAGGACCACAAACATCACTATGTACAAGCTGCAATTTTTGAATAGCCCGAACTGAACCATCTTTTGGAAAGGAAGAACGCTACATTTTGCCCAAAATACAGCCTTCACAAACATTTTTTCCGGGTGCCTCAAGTTTGGGCAAAGAGGACACCATTTCATATTTCTGTAGGCGTAGCAAACTAGCAAAATTCAGATGACCAAAGCGTGCATGCAAAAGCATTGTATTTGACATATCCTGAGAATCATGTACTGCACATGCCAAATCATTTACAGATCTTTCATAGTCTATGAGCTTATACAACCCATGACATAAAATGTCATAAGCAATAATCACATCGCCATTTGAAAGATCATGAACTGTACATCTCTCATCAACAAATTTCACAACCAAGCCAATCTTGGCTAATGCAGAAACTGATAATATATTTTTCTTGATCCCTGGCACAAACAAAGCATATGACAAAGTGAAAGAACCACCATCAACAATAGTCAAAATGATTTTACCAACTCCCATAACAGGATAAGAGGAGTTCTTGGCACATGTAACAGTATTCCCTATAGGGGCAGGCTCGAGTGAAGAGAAGAAACTGCGCTGTGAGGTAATATGTTTGGTTGCCCCACTGTCAAAGTACCAAACATCTGAGTCTACTGCAGACATGCACTGTTCATGAGAAGATGGATCAAAACTGCAAACAATAGTAAACGCCCATACTTCCTGCACAAGATTAGCAGACTCTGTCTTTGGTGTAGAGGCTTCTGCAACTACCATTCCAGCCTCTTTCTTCTTTGCCTCTTTAGCAGCTAGTTTTGGATAGTTCTTTATGATATGATCATTTCCTTTATAGTACTTTCAAAACAATTTCTACTTTTATGATTTCTTTTCATCTTTGTCTTCCCTCTTCGATTGTGCAGAATTAGCAGATTTTTGCTTACTACTTGAAGAGCTCCATTTTCCTTTGCCCTTTTGACTAGCCAGGAAAGCTTGATCTGCAACACACATAATTGACTTGTTTTGCCTGGATTGATCTTCCTGCAACACAACAGAGACTAACTCCTCAAATGACAATGCATTTGGATTGCCTTTCATCATCAACCGAAGAGTAGAAGCAAAACTCTGATGAATCAGGAAGACCATTCAAAATGGTGTGCACAAGTGAGCTATCTAGTATAACCTCATCAGGAGAAATCAAGTGTTCCTTCAAGTCTTTGATCTGTGTTAGGAAGCTGTCCATAGAATCACCTTCATTCATGTGCTCACTCTCCAATTGGAGGTAAGCAACACGAGCCTCATTCCTAGCTTGGTACAATGTGGTAAGTGTATCCCAAGCATCGTTAGTTGTTCTGCAAGAGCGAATGTGAGGAATAATGGCACGTTTGACAAACAAAGCTATCAATGCATGTGCCTGAGCATCTCTGCCATCCCAACGAATCTGCTCTATAGTAGGTGCAGTAGAAATTGCAACACGAACAAGAATATGCAGAATATCATCATCTTCGACACCTTCTGCATCAGCTTCAGTACTTGCATTTGTAACAATTGTAGGAGTGATAGGATGTTTTTCAACACCCTACACAATGTTCCACAGTCCTTTTGCAACCAATACATGTCGCATCATACAAGCCCACAAAGGGTAGTTGGTACCATCCAACTTATCCTCAACAGCCAACATACGAAATACATCACTGCTTTCAGCCATGGCCAGTGACTAAAATACCTTGATGCAGAAAATTGATTGTATCTCAAAAATTTGAATGGAAATTCCCAGACAAGTTCTGCTAAACCTATAGCAAACTTCGAGATGCTTATATTGGCAAACCGAAACTGGTATATATTTTTGGCACAAAAAGACAAAATAGCTTGCACAAGCGCTATGATAGTGCATTCGGAGGCCGAAACGAGCTCAGATCACGATTTCGGCACCACAAAGTGAAGCCGTTTTGATCTATGAAACACCCTGAGTATGCTCACCAAATTTCATGCAAATCTGAGATTGCGATTGGAGAGGTGTAGACGACACCCTAGATGAAGCGACGACCTTCTCTAATACCAATTGTTGGAGTTAGACATCTACAGAAGCACGCGATGGAAGAAGAAGAAGCTTGGAGCACAACATACAATACTGAATGTATTACCACAAGAATGTACAAAGATATGTAGCCCATTAGGGCAATAGGCGTATATACAAGGGGGGGAGACCTCCTAAAGAGGGAAAAAAGTGCCTCGGCAGTCCTAGAGTGTTCACACACATCATTAACTAAATATATCAACACTATCTTATATGTTAGCATTCACCTTTTAGGTAGAAGTTTGAATTTGAATTCAAGCTTTGGCTCCAAGTTCGACTATAAGAAGAGGAACAAGAAAACCCGTGTGTATCTCAAGGTAGAGAGATCATTTTGTAGTACATCCATTGTGAAGTGAGAGCTCACCTCATAGCTCTTTCACCTCTCTCACATTGAGCAATGCTTGATTGCCAATGACATTGTATTTGTACATGTTTAATACATATATGATCACTACATTCTCATCTTACTTCTGTGTCATCAGAACAGTGATCTTCTCAGAGCTTGTTCTCAGTGTGTAGTTGTTCATTTGCCATTATTTAAAGCATGTAAGAATCAACATAATCTCTATTACAATCTTATAAAGTTTCATTATCATTGCTTCTCTGGATTGTCAAATATTAGCATATCTTTGCTCACTCGTTTGATGACTCTTGCAGCCCTTGAATGTCAAGATGGAGCTGTGACTTGCTAAACTTCTTTGTCTGCATGTAGTCTATCATTTTTTATGAAATTACTCCTGATTGTTAGCTTACTAAGTTAATTAGAGTTCCTCAAAAGGAATTAAGCCAATTGCTTCTGTGCTCAGAGAATTGTTCAAAACACTGAACATGTGTAAGAAAAAAAAATAACAAGTTTTTTTGTTCTCGGATCAACTCCAACATATCTATTTTGATCCATCAATTATTGGATCATCTTCCAAGCTACATGTATGATTTTTTGTGATAATTAGCAAGGTAAAAGGGCCCACTACATATCTCTGGAGTTCATTTGGTTGGTGTAGTATAAAGTTTTTGTAGCACCACTTCATCTTCATCAAGTACAAATCCATTCTCACAATGTCTGCATACACCTTAACATCAAAGTTTTGGACCCCAAGATAAGTTTTTTGGTCAATTTTGATGCATTCTTGCTCTTTTTATGCATCGTTGTGCACATAGAACAAGCATGATAAATTGTCATGGGCTTCTAGTAGATTAGCATAGTCTTCAAGTATGATTTTGATGTTCTTTGGGGGTACAATTTGAATTTCGATGGAGTGATGGGTGCCCCAGGTGTATTCTCTATGGTTGCAACTAGATTTTCTTGATTTTGTGTCTGTAGCCATCGGTTTTATTCCTAAGTTACAATGAGGTGGCTTCATAATAGTGTCATGTTACACTGTAGTTTTGAGTTTTGTTTCATTTATGTGTGTAGGTGATCTTCGACTGGTTGTAAGGACTCTTTGTCGATGTTCTACAACTTTGCTTCTAATGTGCTATGTGCCTCCTGTAATGTATGAAACTACATTTGGAGACTTTCATTTTCATCCTCCAATGTAGACTACACTGAGACATAGTATCAAATGCATTATTTGTACATGAAGATGCAGTGTGTATAGTGGTTAATGCAAGGGAATGGGAGTGGGGAATGGGAAGTGTGGATGTTGTGACTAAGGGATAGGTGTGCGCAGATGAAGTTGGTGGTAGGGGAATGGGGGATGGTGAAAGTGAGGGGGGTGGGGGAATTGTTTTGAGATGGTATCATAAGTGGAAAGCTTAAGTACTATGTGTATTTGAAAGAACCAAACACCTTATATCAGTGTCTTAGAATGCTTATCAACATTCACGAAAATCTAGGAGAACAATTGGAACTCTTAAAACTCTATAAGGGCTCAAACTACTCTCCTAATACCACTTCAAAGCCTTATTCATTGGAGGAAGAACTCCTTGAGTTAGTTGCTAAAACGTTAGGTGGAAACCTTTAGAATAGGAAAAATTAGAAAGTAATCATAGTAAAGCATTGCCACACTTGTGGAGGTGATCACATGGCCAACACATGACCTTTATGGCACTTTTATGTATCTTACCTCATTGTGACTTGAAGTGTTTCTGAAACTCTTTCGAATTTCTCTCTTGCAAGTCTTTATGTAAATAAGTTAACCTTTTAACTCATTTTACCATTGTTCTTTTTAACTTAGCTAATTAGACTTTATAGATTTTACTCTAACTTTAGAAATTTTACTAGAATACTTAGGTTCTTATGTGTCCATTAAATAAACACAACTTAATCTCTTATTCTTTTACTCTAAAGCTATATGGAGTAGAAAATCTTAGAGTTAGTATGCAACTTACACCATGAAATATTATGTCATCCTTCAATAGTTCAAGATAAGTATTTCTTTGCCATCGATCATACTTGGATGTTCTAAACTTCTTCCTTTGTCTCTCTTAGACATAGCTTCTACTAATTCAACTAGTTACTTCAACTAAATGGTCTCTTGGAGGGAGTCCTGGTTGTTCTGAGGATTCTAGCCTCCAACCAATCCCAAATGCAAATGACGAAGAACATTTATCTTTTTCATTCATTCTCTTAAAATAAAGTTGGTCTAATCATGGTATTTTACACTCACTCTAACTTATCTTAGTGATAAATAAAATTTTCTTCTATAGATAGAAAATTCTCTATACAGTTCACATTTCTAGACATCATACCATCTACATATGAATGCATACACTCATGCATTTTTTGTCTTCTTAGATTACTCTATAATCATTTAATCATGTTGAAATCCTGAGATCTCCTCTCTCTTACAAAATAATATCTCTCTAGCTCTTTGAGGGTACATAGCCCCATTGGCTACACACAATTCGACAAAAATTTCCATAGGAAAATGAAGGCCAAAAAAATAGTAACCATGATAAAATGAAAGGCATAAGCCTAGTGGTAAACATGCCACTTTCACTTAGCTCAAGAAACCTCCAAACACAAAGTTTTTCAATATATGTTGTTGGGCACTACATGCCCTCATTTTTTGGCTCCAAATTCCCCAAAAAGATTCTAAAACGCACAAAGACAAAATTTGAATGCTTTTATTGACTAACACAAGTTAATGTAATTTCATGTACAAAGATGGAGTTCTATCAAAAGCAAAATTAGATGCACATGCTAATGTTATTTTTCATAAAGTTGGAAGAGAAAACAATAAAGCATTACAAATTATGATACAAAAGTATCCTAGATGAATGCACTTGAGATAACAAATATGATGAAAAGGTATAAAAATAAATGGATACCTATCCCAAATGATGCTAGCTTTGATTATAAACTCCTAGTCATCAATGTTCAAGAATCAAATTACTAAAACGATTTGAGTGGTCAATTATGATGCAAATGTATCCTAGATGAATGGACTTGAGATACAAATATGA
Source organism: Ceratopteris richardii (assembly GCA_020310875.1). Taxonomy (NCBI): domain Eukaryota; kingdom Viridiplantae; phylum Streptophyta; class Polypodiopsida; order Polypodiales; family Pteridaceae; genus Ceratopteris; species Ceratopteris richardii. Next base: position 56,134,222 of record CM035414.1, read on the forward strand.
TGCATAAGTATAAAAGTAAATGGATTCCTATCCCAAATGATGCTAGGTGTGATTAGAAACCCGTAATCATCATAATTGAGCACTCCTTGCTAGTCAAAGACCATCTAAAATCCTATCTAGAGATGACTTGTAAAAGCTAACATATGAAATATAACACGAAAAATAAAGGCCTTGAAGTTTAGGATCTACAATAATTTGAATGACTTCGTTTGGAGCTTCGGTGAGAAAGTTATGGCCCAAATAGTGGATCTATGTGGATGATCACCACCCCCGTTTGAGAAACTATGTAGATAGAAAAATGCTTTGTAAGATGGCCTCAATAATGAAAATATGATTATAGACATTCATTTGAAAGCTCATAGAGTATAGATTCTATATCAAGTTGAATCACTCAATTTGGGCAAGAATCGAGAGAATTACGGTTAATAGTAAAGGAGTTATGCAAGAGAATAGAAGACCAATAGTAGAGAAGATAATAAATATAGTAGAATTTAAAAAAATTGCTACAAACATCACGTACAAAGATGATGACATTGCCCACATGTGCAGTCTCAAGGTAGAGCTTAAATGGTAATCTAGAAAACTCTAGAAAGAGAAATACAAGGTAGAGGTATGCTGATTTAATTCGATATTTGGGGTAGTGCAGAGGTCATGTATATATAGGCTAGTGGAGAGTTATGGCCTTTTGCAGATGACTATACATGGATGGTGGAGTGTGGGCAACCACCACCCAAGTAATCCCCATATGGGGTTTACACAAATTCAATCAACCTAAAAAATATGAATGCTTTCTAACTTTGATAGAGAATATTCCATGGAATATTCCCTTTACTATCGTGCCAGACTAGCGGAGCCCCACTGGCCTCATTGGACCCCCCAACCGAGGTTGCTCCCCACTACCCCTGACCCCACAATTGGGGACCATGATAACTCCCTTTCCTTACAATACCTTAGATGGTCCAATTTGAACTTCGTCTAGTGTGCAACTTGGGATTCCCATCAATTGGGTAATGCACACTTGGATTCTCCTCATAATGGGGGCCATACAAAATGTGCATTAATACATACTGTTAGGTGATAAATGTTAAACCGCTTCGTTCTAACTATCAGAAGGGAGTAAACCGACCTAGGTGGGTTCTTGGGAGTGGTAGGGGTCTGTTAGACAGAGGCCCTATACTTAGTTCCCAAAATAACTGAAATCTACTGTCCTTAAACAGTGTCGACACAGTCTTAGCTCAGTTACCAGTAGCAACTAGATTATACCAAGCTTATCGGTACCTTTGTTCTGAATTACTTCAAGCTAACATCCCTCTGTAACAGTATAGTAACCCATCCTTCATCAAGACAATGCTCACAGTCAAGCAACCACATCACAAAAGGTATCTACGGGTTCAACTTACAGTATGGAGATTATCACACACTGGAATTACCCTTAACCCTAGGTAATTTCTCACCGTACAAGTGCAGATCGAGATCAGCACTACTTCTGCACAATGCTCTAGGGAAGATCACCACAGTCACACATACTTAGCAGTTCAACAAGGAGAAGAACACTACGTCGTACAACTTAGCAGAACAATTTGTCATAACGATCCACAGTAACTCTTCCAGACAACGATTCAACGTCTTATTGAATGGATTAAATTCACCGGGTAACCGAGATTGACAGATAACAACACGGAACACCACATAGTACGCAAAACTCAGACAAGATGCAATACCGCAACACTTAACATTCACTGTGCAAACTCAATCAAGAAAGAATGACACAGCTACACACGAAGATCCAGAGTATTCAGAAACTAAACGACACACACTGCTACAACATTCAAACAGACAACCAGACGAACATTCTGGTGATAACACGAGAATTAGACAAAAAATTCCCCGTGCTCTCCACGCCCCGGAGCACTTCTTTTCATTGCTTTATAAAGATTTACAAATATGCGCGTAACTACTTTTCGCGCATGTCTTACAAAGATTTCCGTTACATCTGTCCCACTCCGGCGGCCGACTAACAATACAATAATGAGGGGTAGACATTGGTCATATACTAACACCCCCCTTCAATGTTTATCGAATGATAAATCAAGTAGGTTTGGGTCTTATGCCCATCTGCTGAAGATGCTTCTTGAGTTGCTCTTTTCCAATTGCTTTAGTGAATATGTTAGCAAATTTGCCTTTGTTGGCCAATATTCTAGCTCCACCATTTCATATTCAATTAGCCCATGAACATAATGGTATTGTACTTTTATATGCTTGGTGCGAGCATGAAATACTAGCTTCTTTGCAATGGCCATACACCTTTGATTATCACATTTAAGTATAGTTGCCATTTGTGATGGAAAGCCTAGATCTACGAAAAAATTTCTTAACTAGATTGCCTCACAAAGTGCAAAACAATCCATTTTGTACTCTGCTTCAATAGAAGAGAGTGCAAGAATTTTTTGTTTCCTACTTACCTAAGAAAATATTCCTGAACCAAGTGAGAAATAGTATCTAGAAATTGATTTTCTAGAATTAAAATCTCTAGCCCAATTTGAATCACAATATCCTTGAAGTGTATCACTTGTGGTATCACAATATCCAACAACATAGTAGATGTCTGGTCTAGGGTTGCACATAAAAATAAGACTTCCAACGAGTTTCCTATACTTCTTAGCATCTATATCAAACAGGTTACCCATTCCTAGATAGAAATACAATAAACCTAAGTCTATCATTTAAAACTCAGTTTCCAAGTTGATCAAAGTTTGATTGATGAGTTCTTCATGATCTCTTGTGATGATCAGATCATCTACATATACAATAACAACAACTAACTTGTTATCCTTTTTCATTACATACATGTTAGCACCAAAAGTACATCTTTCAAAACCCATAGTTAATGTTATCTATCCATTGGTACCAAGCATGTGGTGGTTGCTTAAGGCCATACTAAGATTTCTTCAAGCTAAAAACTTTATTTTTTGAATTGAGAAACTCTTTCTCCTTCATGCTCCAAAGTATATAGTGCATTTTATTGCACTTATCACATGCCTATAAGGTATATTTGAGCCTCCATAAGCTCAAGGGCTGGTCTTGTGCCGATTGGCTAGACCAAACTTCATCACTTCACAACTCACTTTTTTACCTCCTACAAGCTTCTCCAAGTTCTTTTAATTGTATTACAGCTAGATCAAGATGGGTGATGGCTTTCCCTCAATGATTGAGAAGCTTGATCAACACCACTATGCGGCTTGGAAAATCAGAATGGAGGCCTATTTTCAAGGTAGAAATCTTTATGGAGTCATAGCAGGTGATGAAGCTATGCCTATTCCAAGATCCAAAGGAGGGCCTACACAAGAGGAGATAGATAAGCTCACATGGTATGCAAGGGATGCTCAAGCAAGATCATACATACTAAAATCTATCTTCGACTTTTCGTTACCACATATTAGAGGATGCAAGACATCTCAAGAGACTTGGGATGCCCTAGAGACTTTCTTTTCTGCTAGTACTAAAGTAAGACATAATCATCTTTGGAAAGAGTTCAACCAAATGAAGAAGACACCTAAACAGACCATCACATAGTTTGTTACCAAGGTCAAGGAGGTTGTGGATCAGTTAGCATCCATTGGAAATATGACTGAAGAAGAAGTTATCATGAGGCAAATTCTCAATGGGATTCAAAGTGATAAGCAATGGCAATCCTTCACCACAGCTTATGATCTCATCATGGATGTGCAAAATACAAAGTTCAACAACTTTCTTGGACAACTCTTCAATCAAGTGGCCAATTAGAGTATAAAGGAAGGTAACTCCTATCATGGATTCAACTAGTGCTCTATATGCTGATAAGAAGGACAAGAAATTAAAAGGAAAGAAGAAGGAAGAAGATGAAGAGGAGACTTCCCAACCCAACTTTGCAAGCACGAGCAAGTGGAATGGGAAGAAGAAAGGACCAAAGCATGAAATAGCCAAAGGTCAGAATGTTCAACCTTGTGCCATCTATGATAATACCAACCACACCACTCAAAATTGATGGTTCAATAGAAAGAACTAGAAAGGAAGTGGAAGAGGTGGATATGGTAGCAATAGAGGCAGAGGTGCACACAACTTCAAAAATAACAATGGAGGCCATAATAGAAGGGACTAAAACAATTATTCTAATGATCAAGCACATGAATACTCATTGCTTTTAATGAATCTAAGCCACAAAGAAGGTAAAGAAGATGATCATTTGTTCTACATAGATTCTGGATGTTCAAATCATGTTGCAGGCAACATTGCTCTTCTATCTAATTTGGAAATTCCAAAGCATAGACATGAAGTTCAAATAGGGGATGACACAAAGCATAATATGGAGACTTGCTAATGTCAAAGCTTCCAATGGAAAGACAAACATTATGAAAATCCCTTCAAGGTATGACTCCTTATGAAGTATGGCATGGAAGAAACCCTAGTCTTGGACATTGCAAGGTGTTTGATTGTTTAGCTTATGTTCATGTATTATCACAAATAAGAGGTAAGCTAGATGAAAGGGCAACAAAGGTAGTGTTTATTGGGTATGACTCAAGTCAGATGGGTTATGGGTATATAAAGTTAAAAGAAACTCAGATGGATCAATTTGTAGGTACAAGGCAAGATTAGTTGCCAAAGGATGCTCACAAACTTATGGTATAGACTATGAGGAAACATTCTCATGAGTTGCAAAGATGAATACAATCAGAACATTGATAAGTGGAGCTTCTACAAGAAATTGGAGACTCCTCTAACTTGATGTAAGAAATTCATTTCTAAATGGTTGGATAAGTATCAATCACAACTTTGAAGATTTCTTAAAGAAAAAAGGGATAAAAAGACAAGTCACTCAACCTCAGAATCCATTGCTTAATGGAGTAGCTGAGAGAAAGATCCGAAGTATGATGGAAATGGCCCAAACCATGCTTCACAACAAAGAATTACCTTTCAAGTTTTGGGCAGAAGCAATGCACATTGCCATACACATAGTCAAACAAGGCTTCACTGGTGCATTGAACAACAAGAAACCCTTTGAAGCCTACTATGGAAGAAAGACTAATGTCAACTTCTTTCGAGTATTTGGAAGTGAAACATTCGTCCATGTACCGAAAGAATATTGAAGTAAGGTACAGTCCAAGTCCAAGAAGCATATCTTCATTGGCAATAGTGAACAATCTAAAGCTTGCATGTTTTATAATCTTGAGAACCACTCAATCACAATCTCAAAAGATGTAATATTTGATGAAGCTTCAACATACTCAACTGAAGATCAAAGTGCAAGTCTTAGTCCACCCATCTACACTTCAGAGGGGGACACAATCTTTTCCAAACACAACTCAGAGGAAAGTACTTCAAACCAACCAAGAAGATCCCAAGGATCATTGAAAAGTGGTAGTGAGAACAAATTCATTATGTAAATTATGCATTGATGCATTAAATCCAATAGATTCCAGAGCCTTCCAACTACAAAGAAGCTCAAGGACAACCTGAGTGGGAAGAAGCTATGCAAGTTTAAATGGATGCAATCAAGAAGAATAACACTTGGACACTTGTTCCTAAGCCCACAGATCATCATCATAGAAGTTCAGTGGCTCTATAAAGTTAGGTACAAATCAAATGGCACATTGGACAAGTACAAAGCAAGATTTGTAGCTAACAGATATAAGTACCAACATGGCATTGATTATGAAGAAACATTTGCCCCTACTGCAAGGTTTACCACCATAAGAATCATTCTAGCACTAAGTGCACATTTTAAGTGGACCATCTACCAACTTTTCATCAAGAGTAATTTTCTCAATGGAGATCTCAAGTATATGTTGACCAACCTGAAGGTTTCAAGAAGAAGTATATGTTGACCAACCTGAAAGTTTCAAGATCAAATCCACAAATTTCGAAAGCACTTTATGGACCTAAGCAAGCTCTCAGGCCTTGGTATGAAAAGATTCACAAGTTCTTTGAAGATAAAGGATTTCAAAGAAGTAGTGCCGATGCTAACTTATACATCTATAAAAAAGAGTCCTTAGTTGCCATCATCATTCTCCATGTGGATGGCTTGATCTTGATAGGTTCAGATGAAGAACACATCCAATTCATCATCACACAAGTTCACCTTGAGTATTCCATGATAAATCTTGGTTTACTTCACTACTTGTTAGGTATGGAAGTTTGGCAAACCAAAGAAGGTATACTCCTATCACAAAAGTACTACTATTATCTTCTTTCCAGATATAACATGGACTAGTGTGGCTCAGTATCTACACCATGTGATCCAAACATCAAGCTCACACTCGAGGATTCATCATCACTTGTGCATTTGCATGCTTATGAATAGGTTGTTGGATCCTTACTTTACCTGGCCAACACAAGACCAGATATTGCCTATGCACTTGGTATACTTAGTCAGTTTGCACATCAACCTTGTCAAACACATTGGGATGCTCTTCAAGGACTACTTCGATACGTTGCCCTCACCCAACATCATGGTCTTTGGTATAGAGGGGGAATCAAACTCATTAGATATTCATATTTGGATTTGGCTAGTGATCCTGATTCTTGATGGTCTACTTCTAGGTACATATTCTTGCTTGGCTCAGAACCTATCTTTTGGGCAAGTAAAAAGCAGCCTATAGTTGCTCTGTCATCCACCAAGGTTGAGTACTAAGCATCCATACTTGTAGCATGTGAGGCTATCTGGCTTCGATGATTATTTTCATACATTGTTCTAGTACTATTTCATCTGTGAGAAGCTCATCTCTCAAGATATTACTCTAGAGTAGTGTACCTCTTAGGAGAACCTGGTGGACATGTTCACAAAGGCTCTACCTCTAGTTTTGCTCCAATGCTTGGTGGACCTCTGCATCATTCAACCACTCCAAAATGGAGCTGTAGAGGGGGTGTTAATGACATGATTGCTTCTACATCATTTCCATTTGTATCTGCATGAGTGCATCTCCATTTTGTATCCATGAGACACTCCATTTCTAGTTTATTTCCATTTCATATTGTATCTCTTTTGTATTTGGGTACCTTGTCATTTGCTTCTACGATTGTATTCATTCTCCTTAAAAAGGGAATTATCCCACATGAGATGTACTTTGGAGAGCCCCTCCCAAATCTATATAAGGAGGGCCTCTCCCCCCATTTGTACTTGGTTAGAAGCTTGAGGAGCCTACTCCATGCTCTTGGCAAGCTCATTTCTAATCCATGTGAGTTTACCCATTTCTTGGTCAACTCACTTTGAGTCTCTCACACTTTTTCTTTTGTGAGTACACTCTTCTTTTCATTTTGCTTTCGTGTGTGCACGTTCTATAATTTGAACATCCTAAATCTATGTAGAATAAATGATAATCTTCTTTTCCTTCATTGTGGCTTAGATTCATTAGAAGCAATGAGTCTTCATGTTGTTTATCTTTAGAATAAATGTTGTAATCCTTTTTGTTTTCTATTGAAGTTGTGTCCACCTCTACCTCTATTGTTGCCGTATCCACCTCTTTGAGTGGTGTGGCTGGTCTTATCACATACAACACAAGGTTGAACATTCTGGCCTTTGGTTTTGACATGATTTGGTCCTTTCTTCTTCCCTTTCCACTTGGTCTTGCTTGCAAATGTTACTGTTAGTGTCCATGTGAAAGGCCAAATGCTCGTCACACACTTTTGTATATGTTCTTTAATAAAACATATAGTGTCTTGGTCCACCATCGACTCTAAGTTTGACCACATTTGTATGACCTAAGAAGTCTCTATTCGTGGTCTATGTACTATGTGTTTTTTTTGCATATTTTGCAGCCTCGATGCGGAGTACTCTGTGCGGCATGTGAAACTCTGTTTTCTAGTTCAAAGGTGTTGAGCCCATCAAAGTCATATTCGTCAAAGTCAATATGGTCAAAGTCAAAAGGTCAAAGTCAAAAGGTCAAAGTCAAAAGGTCAAAGTCAAAGTGATCAAAGTCAACATGGTCAAGGTCAAAGTCAAGATGGTCAGGGTCAAAGCATTCAAAGTTCACTTGTCAAAGTATAGAGGTAGTGCACAATCAATTATTCCAAAGGTTAATGTTTTGCAAAAAGTTGGATGTAGGTTGCAGATTGTCTTTCTGTAAGTTCTCTAAGGTTCAAATTGTTTTTAAAGTGTTTGTAAGGTTTAGGTGAACCCTCCCTTAGGTACACATTTGAAGAATTCAAAGGCAAAATGTGAAGTCATGTGAAGAGGAAGCGTACGCAAAAGTGAAAGTATGGCCCCCCAATTAAATTTTTTTGTTTTAGTCTAAAGTCACTATAGGACAAAACAAGGATTCGTTGGCTACCCACAATTGAAGACAATCTTGGGACATAAAAGTGAGCACCAAGATACTCTATCAATTAGGAGTGTATGTGCGACACTCAACTCAAGGCAAGGCATTATTATTGGTTAGACTAAGCAAGGTGAACATAGTCTACACTAGGAGAGAGCAGAGCAAGAGACATACAGTGAGTGTGCGACACAGAGAAGCAAGTGCAGAGTGTGCAAGAAGTATGATTTAGATGTGTGCAGAGGAGTACTAATCCATGCAATCAAAGGTCACAAGGTCCCATTGAAGCTGTGTGCACATCGATAGAAGGTGTCCATCCCTCCCCCTATTGGAAGCTTGAGTGCAAGGTGTGCACAAGTACAAGCTCTTGGAGAATGTGGAGGTCTGGAGCAGAGAAGGTCGGTGGCAGAAAGAACCTTGGGTATTTTGTAACTTTGTTGATTGTGCACTCTTTGGGATTTTGCATAGGGAGTATTTGGATTGTGCTATACATCATTATTGTACTTCTCTCTCTTTGTAATCATTCTACAGAAGTTTTCGGTGTCTGTATCCTTCTGCTTACCCTTCTTCTTCTCCTACAAACACTCAAGTTCCTTTCTACACAAGAATCCCCCAACAAAATTTGGCACGCCCGGTGGGACGACAAGGAGGCTTGAGCATAGGACAAGCAATTTGCAAAGTGTAGAAGAGTTCAAGGGTATCGATAGTACTGTATTGGCTTAAGAGGTAATCTTTCTTCCATTGGAATTCTCTTAATCTAAGAGGAGTATGAACAACATCGACATCATCAGTAAAGAATATGGTAGCCCAGGTAGATTTGGAAACTCTACTTTCTAGATTGAATATCAAATTTCCATCCTTCAAAGGATTAGCACAAGAAGACCCAGATGAGCACATTAGGAGGTTCTTAGCCTTATTTAAGACAAGGGGGTCTGATGGGAAGAGAAGATGCATTTTTTATTCTTTTCCCTGCAACATTAGAAGGGGTCTAATGGTTTAGTCAGTTCGCTGACGACTATTTCACCACATGGGACTTGATGAAGGAAGCATTTAGGACATAGTTCCAACAAGGGAACACAACTGAAAATGTTATTGATGAACTAGAAAATCTAAGACTTGGTCCAGGGGAGACCTTCCCAGAATTTGTCACCAGAGCCAAGGCACTGATGGCTAAATTTCTAGATCCTTCCCATGATTTTTTCATCAAGAATTGGTTGGCTAAACCACTTCCCATATCAACACAATGTAAAATAAAGGAGTTAGTGTTACCGATAGCAACAATAGAAGAATTTATCAATATAGCTACAAGATTGGAACATATTAGATAGTAGTATGGGGCACGCTTTTCCAATTTATCCTATCCTGTAGAACCTGAGAACCCAATGATTCAGCTAAGGAAAGAGCTTGAGAGCTTAAAAAGGAATAAGCCCCATAAAGAGGAGGAGAGTGCAGTAACTCAGTTGAGGCGAGAAATTGAAGCATTGAAGCTACAAAAGGAAGAGAAAGTCCAAGTAGAAAAACTGGCTCAACTTCGTCAGGAGTTGCAGGAACTCAGGGGAGGTGGCATAAAAAATGGATTATGGTGCACCATGTGCAACAAGCATGGCCATGTGGTAAGTGAGTGTCCACTTTTGAGTGTAACTTGCAAGCTATGCAGGAAATCTGGTCATGAGGCTCAGGAATGCTAGTCTAGGGGTATGCCTGCAACAACATATTGGACACAAGGATGAGCCCTACCACCAACCAATGTAATGGAAGCATCACCCAATCTAGGTGGCAATTATAACCCTAGACACAGAGATAACTTTGGAAATGGGCCAAGGAGGCCAATTATCTATTTCAGATGTGGAGAATGCGAGCATTACCAAAGTAGGTGAACCTTGCAAGAAAATGCCCCACCTTGCAGAAATCGCCCAGAGGCTAGGGACCATTATACCAATTGCTGTCCTAAAAACCAGGCATCTTCATCTGGGCCCCACATTCAAATGATTTTTGTGTGCAAAGAAGAAGTTGTAGAACAAGTAAAGGTGACATCACCATCCACCAGAGTGGTGCAGCTAGAATAAATTGAATCTTTTATAGTGCAAACAAGGAGCAAGAGGAAGGCTCAATTAGAAATAGGTCAAGAGTCAAGGATTAATGGATTGAACAAAGACAAAGAGACATCTGAAGACAAAGCCAACACATGTGCAGATACAAGGCAAAAAGAAGATCTCTGTTTGTTATTGATCTTTGGAGTTGTCCTCTCCAATCATTTAGCATAAGGAATCAACAAGACATCTTTATTTTGTCAATCCTGGAAGTATTCTTGAGACCACAGCCCCTTCAAGATGATAGAATCCAAGAAATAAGAGAATAATGGCTAGATTTCTGAGAATAGTGAAAATGAAGAGGAATTTCTAGGGTTTGGATTATCTTGAGCAAATCTCCACCATTTTCTACAATCTTGGTGTCTATTGCATGCTATTTTATCAGCAGAACACAATTATGAAGTCAAAATAAAAAAATATCACCTGCACCTTACAGACGAGACAATCGCGATTCTGTGCAAACAGACAATTTTCAGCTCCAGCACCATTCTTCATCAACTTAGCACTCAATACATCAGTATTCAACTCTCTTCATACACATTCAACAGATTTACACAATAGAAGCTCACAAATCTCCATGGATACACAAGAATAAGACTCACAAATCAAAGAAACCACACAAAAGAGGAGAAAACATGATTTTCAGCAGAAAACTCCTTCTCTATTCACTTGGATAGCATGTAATCAAATGATTAACCAACCCCCTCATAATAGAGGAAATTAGCTTATATACATTTTCAAGTGTCCCTTTTCACACTTGAATTTTGGTCCTTTCCTCTATTATTCTAAAAATATGCTATCTAGGAGTTTCCAAAAATTCTAGAAAAATTACATAAGATTCTATCCTACATAAGGAAGACTCTTCCTTATTTCTACAACAATTGCATAAATATTTTTACGAATTTCTATCATTTTTCAATTATTTTTCTTCAAAAAGGCTTCCAAAAATGCATCTTCCAACATCCTTCCCCTCCTAAACCTTTTGGCTCCTGACAAAAGACTTTCCTGCTCTGCTTCACTGATCACTTTTCTTCACTTCTTCTTTCTTTGATATACTTGTGACAGCAAATCATGGCTTTTCCTTTCTGTAACATTTAGATTATTGACCATTTCAAATAATGCCTTTCTCCACTGTACTGCAGCTTCTGGTTTATCAATGACATCCTTCTTCAAATACTCTGTATAGGCAGCTTCATATGCTGTAAGTCTGGACTTAGTAACAACTGACAGATTTCCAAAAATCTCTGACTCTCTTTCAAAAAATCCGTAATCAAAGGCGTCTTCAAAAATTTGCAAGTAATGACTGCCCAAAAATATCACTCTGCTGTAATATGCCATTAAGCAGATTCTGTCAGGTGTTTCACTCAAATCAAACAACAATGCGTCTGTTGGAGAATTAAAGCCGATATAATTCAGAGTTCTGATATCTGTGTCGGTATAGGTTTCTATACAGGCCAAAATTAATCTCATTATTCTGATAAGTAGAATGCACGCAGGGTCATTTACATCCTTGTATGTAGCTATTACGGACTCAGTAGTATTCACCATGTAACTCTTTGTAGGCCATGTGCCTGCCTTTGGACCTTCTATTTTTGGGAAATTCAACCACTTAGGTGGAATTTGTCCTTCTCTTCGTCTTTCCCAAAAAATTGTCCATTCCCTCCTTCGTGCCACTAGACAGTAAGCTGGATTGATTTTTAAATGAAGAGGTGCCTCCTTCCAAATTTTTCTACATTCTTTGTTGGCATCCAACCATTTATTTCTCCACTTTGGATTGGCTCTTTCAAATAGTTCTTTAGTCACATTGATGTCCTCTTCATACTCAAGATATTTGTTTGGAGGTAGCCCAACTCTGGCCATCTGATAGTTCTTTATACTCTCCATAATCATACACAACGGTATTCCTAATCCATATGCGGCCCAGTGATGCTGATCTGGATTAATTCCCTCATTTAATGCAAATGTGACAATTTGTTCTTCATATTCATCATGCATCTTCCTAATAAACTCCATTCTAGAATCTCTATTTGTCAGCAATTTTTTCACAAAATCTTCTGAATATTCTCCTTCTGATCTTTTGTCTGCCGGTTCACTATCATGTTGTATTCCCTCATTATTTTCCACCCCATATTCTTCTGCATATGTGGTTTCCACATGTGTTTCTTCCTGGATTTGTGGCTTATCCAATTTTTTCTGTAATTCCTCTATAGTCATCATCAGACTCCCATTCTGTTGTGCCCACAATTCTCTTTCTTTTTTCCATTCATTCTGTTCCTTTTCTCTCCTTGTCTGCCAGTCACTTCTTTCCTTTTCCATATCCAGGTGTAGCTTATTATAGCCTCTCATAGATGTAGCAGCATGTGTACTAGCCTGCTTTTCTAATTCCTTGGCTTCTTTTAATTCTCTTTATAATCTCTGAATCTCTTTATGTAATCCTTCCTTTTCTTCCTCTGTCATCTGGGCTGTCTGACTTTCCTCCTTCAACTGCCCTTCCTCCAATAGTAACTTGTTGATTTCTTCATTTGCTTTAGTCAAAATTTGATAAGAGGTTTGCAGAGTCCTATATCTTCCCTCAATCTTTCTCAACTCCTTTTCCAATTTAGTGTTCTGCTCTGTTAGTTTTGCACCCTTTTCTTCTAGATATTGAATTTTATTCTGCTTATGCACTTCTAGTTCTTCCAAAGCAATTATTTTATTGGTAAATTCCTCATTTTTCTCTTGTACCTTCCTCAGTTGCTCTGACATCTGCTCCTTCTCCCTTTTATGCTCTTTAATAATCATACTGCCTTTTTCAAATTCTGACTCTGCCACCATCCCTGAAATGATCATGTTCCGGCTAGAAGGTCTGAACTGTTCAATGTTATTCATAATGATCTGACATGCTGATCTTATACTCTTTGGTATTCTTTCCAATCCCCCTTCCATTTCCATTTGTTTAGTTTCTAGTTGTTTGTCCTCTTTGCATTCACTCTCCTCTTCCTCTTCTTCTTCACATTCTATAATCTTGGCCTTGTTTTCCTCATTGCTTGGATGAGTGTCCAGTGTTTCTGAATCTACCATGTCTTCTTGAACATCTGAATTCTTTTGCTCTAAAACATCTGATATCAGCTTTATTTCTTGTACCTTTTCCTTCTCCAACACTTGTTGCTTGTCTTCAGAGAGGTGTCCTTCCTTTATTTGTATCTCCTTTTCCTGGCTTAAAGTTTCCTGGAACAGAGTATATTCAGTTTCCCTACCAGAGTTTCCCTGCCATTCACCTGTTTGTTCTTCCTGTCTTTCCCTTTCCTGGGCTAGAACTGATTCAGTTACTTCAAAATCTTTGACCTGATCATTACTTCTTTCCTCTTTGTGTTCTTCTTCCTGCTCATCAATGTTCATGAGGTCCATTGCTACCTCTTGTTCTTGATCCTCATTGGATGTAAATTCCTCATTGTTCTTCAAATCATGCAGTACATCCTTTATGCTCTGGATGATCTCCTTTTCCACTACTCTCCCTGTGACTTCTTGAATATTGCCTTTCACAACTACTTCCTCTGCTTGCTGAATTAGATCTTGATTTGTACCTTTTTGATTTATGACTGAACTGTTTATCTATGCCTTCTTGGCTATTTCTTCTATGCTCTCTTCTAGTTTGAAGTAGGTTTGTGAGGGTTTTGTCCATATGGATTTCATCCCAGTATGCACTAGTCCACAACTAACTTCTTCCCTTATCTCACTTGCCTGTTCTATCATAGCTGCTTTTCCCTTCATCAACCTTCTTTCATCTTCCATACTGAGCTGTTTTCCTGCCTGTTCCTGAATTGGCTTCTCCTGAGACTTCTTCTTCAAATCCTCAGGTGTTTTCTGTTTCTCAGATGCCTGTGTAATTACATTATGAGTATTTGGTATTGACAAATTTAGACTTTTTAGCAAAAAGCTCTCAATGTCACTTTCAGAATCAGATGAAAAGTGTGAAGGTCCTCCTCTTTCTGGTTCTGTGGGTCTTGATGCTTCTTCCACAGTGGATGGCTTCTGTGTTTCTTCCATTATAACTTCCTCCCTCTCTTTGGTGATAACAATTTCAACTATGGATTTGCCCTTTCCCTTCTTGGTCAATTTCTTCTTTTGTACTGGTTTCTTTGGAACCTTATTTTTCACCACAATAGTGGTTCTGGTCTCTGGAGGTCCTTGCAATTCCTTGAAGTAAGCTAGCAACTCAACCTCTTTTCTGACAAACACTTCTTCTGTTTTGGCTGTCATCATTTGATCATGGAGTGCTTCATAGTGCTCCACCTCCTCTTGAACCCAATCTATAGCTTTGCATGAATAATCTTCCAGCATTTTCTGATATTGTGCCTCATACATAGCTCTTTTGTTATTTCCTTGGGTTGAATAGGTGTATAATTGCTCTTTGCTTGTTTGGGGTGGATGAGGTTCACTAGAGGATTGAACCTGTTTCTGTGCCTCCTCATGTTCCTCTTTTGTAGCTTCCTCCATTTCTAGTTCAACCTTCCTTGGGTCCAACCTTCTTTTCTTTACAGGAATTACTTCCTCAAATATCATCTTCCTTTTCATACCTGTTCCCCTCATGCGGGTTTGTCCTTCTGTTTCCCTTTCAGCCATTTTCCTTGGAGGACTCTTGATTGTAGCCTTAAGACTTCTGAAATACTGTGCCTCTGGAGCCAATTTCAATTGATCTTCCATCCCTCGAACATGATAAATGATTCTTGTTAAGAACTGGGCTCCATTCATGAACTTCTTCTGTTCCCAGTGTTTTGCTGCTTCTTTCAGCTGTTCATGGATGTATGGTGAGACATCCATTACTCCAAAAGGTTTGGTTCTATCCTTGTTGTTGAACATCAATAGTGTCACTGACTTATGTGGCATTGTATACCTTGGTAGTTTTGGAAAGCAAAAGTATTGTAAGAACATCCTTATGGCATATTCTTCATTCTCCCTTCCTTTAAAGTCAGTGAATCTTGCATATCCTGCATAAGTTTCCTTATTCTTTTTGACAAAGCTCGGGTCAAGTTTGGTTCCCATTGTGTAGAATTGCAATCACTACAAGAAAAAGGGGGGCGTAGCGACGCCCCCGAATTGGGAAAAAAACGAAAACCGTCGCTTATGCGACGAAACCGTCGCATAAGCGACGGTAAAAATTTCGGATTTTTATTTTTGGCCGAGCCTCGTCGCATAAGCGACGATAGCGTCGCATAAGCGACGCTAGACCAGAAGCGTCGCTAGTAGCGTCACAGGTTAGCGACGCACTTAACGACGATGCAAACTGCACAGCGTCGCATATGCGACGCTCTGGAATGTAAAAAAAAAAATTCAATTCTCCCGGCACATTTGTGCCGGGCCTTGAACGCGAGGAAGAACACAAAGACCGAGAGAGAGAGAGAGAGACATACAGCGCGTGAGAGGGAGAGAGAGAAGCGAGACATACACAAGGTATGCGCACACACACACTCACACACACACATATGTACACACACATATACACGCATAGACACACACACACATACACAGACACACACACACACATACACACAAATACACACATAGACACACATACACAAGACGCGCACACACATACACACACATAGACGCTCACACACATACACACACATATACACTCACAGACACATACACACATAATGATGCATCCACACACATACACATGCATACACACATAGACACACATATACACACACACACATATGCATACACACACACATAGAGAGACATACACACACATACACATACATGCATACACATACACACATAAACACATACACACACATAGACACATACACACATAAACACATACACACTCATAGGTACACACACATACACATAGACACACACACATACACATAGACACACACACATATAGTATATACACACACATGCACACATACACACATACACACATACACATGCATACACACACATACACATGCATACACACACATACACATGCATACACACATACAGACACATATACACACACATACACACACATATATGCATACACACACATAGAGAGACATACACACATAAACACATACATGCATACATTTGCATACATAATGCATATGCATATAATGTACATACATACTTACATGCATACATAATGCACATGCATAGATACATACACACACACAGATACATACACACATAGACACATACACACACATGAACACATACATACTCATAGATACACACACATACACACACAGACACACATACACATAGACGCGCACACACATACACACACATAGACGCTCACACACATACACACACATATACACACAGACACATACACACATAATGATGCATCCACACACATACACATGCATACACACATAGACACACATATACACACACACATATGCATACACACACATAGAGAGACATACACACACATACACATACATGCATACACATACACACATAAACACATACACACACATAGACACATACACACATAAACACATACACACTCATAGGTACACACACATACACATAGACACACAGACATATAGTATATACACACACATGCACACATAGACACATACACACATACACATGCATACACACATACAGACACATATACACACACATACACACACATATATGCATACACACACATAGAGAGACATACACACATAAACACATACATGCATACATTTGCATACATAATGCATATGCATATGCATATAATGTACATACATACTTACATGCATACATAATGCACATGCATAGATACATACACACACACAGATACATACACACATAGACACATACACGCACATGAACACATACATACTCATAGATACACACACATACACATAGACACACACACATACACACACATACACACATAATGATGCATACAAACACATACACATGCATACACACATACAGACACATGTACACACACATACACACATAATGATGCATACACACACATACACATGCATACACACATACAGACACATGTACACACACATTCACACACACATTCACACACACATTCACACACATTCACACACATATACATACATGCATACATATTGCATATGCATATGCATACATACATACTTACATGCATATGCATACACACACAAATATGCATACATACATACTTACATGCATATGCATACACATGCATATGCATATGCATACATAATGCATATGCATATGCATACATAATGCATATGCATATGCATACATAATGCATATGCATACATAATGCATATGCATACATAATGCATATGCATATGCATACATAATGCATATGCATATGCATACATACATACTTATATGCATACATAATGCACATGCTTACATACACTATCATAATGTATACACACACACATACACACATAGACACATACACACATAATTATGCATACACACACATACATATGCATACACACACATATGCATACATACATGCATACACATACACACACATAGATACATACATACACATAAATACATACACACTCATAGACACACACACATACACATAGACACACACACATATACACACACATACACACATAGACACATGCACACGTAATGATGCATACACACATACACATGCATACATAGACACACATAATAATGCATACACACACATACATATGCATACACACACATGCATACAAACATATACACACATATACACACACACATGCATACACACATATACACACACATATACACATATACACATACACATGCATACACACACACATGCATACACACATACAAACACATATACACACACACATACACACATAGATACATACACACGTAATGATGCATACACACATACACATGCATACATAGACACACATAATAATGCATACACACACATACATATGCATACACATACATATGCATACATACATGCATACACATACACACTTAGACACATAGACACACATAGATACATACATACACATAAACACATACACACTCATAAACACACACACATACACATAGACACACACACATATACACACACATACACACATAGACACATGCACATGCAATGATGCATACACACGTACAAATGCATACATAGACACACATAATGATGCATACACACACATACATATGCATACACACACATGCATACATACATGCATACACATACACACATAGATACATACACACACGTAGATACATACATATACATAAACACATACACACTCATAGACACACACACATACACATAGACAACACACACATATACCTACACACATAATGATGCATACACACACATACACATGCATGCACACACATACACATGCATACACACACATACACGTATATATATATTGATTTCTAACCATTTTGTTTTATATGTTAGGTATTATTGATCCCAGTAAAGAGAGAAAGGCAAAACTCACTCTCATAAAAAGTCTTATGAGAGCAAGAGTTCCGTCAGATACTCTAGGGGCCATAATGCGGGACTACGCAGAGATGTCCGATGAGGAGCTGGATTATACGATCCAGATGCTTACGCGATCAGACGAGGGCTCTTCTGCGGATCCACATGCAGGAAGAGAGCTATCTGCTCATAGGTATGTTTTTTTTCATAAATTTTTTTAATGATATTATAGCACATATTTTTATTTATTTCTATCTATCTATTTTTAGGACACGTATACCACCTCCAGCACGTGATAGCAGAGCAGAGTTGCCTATGAGGACATGCATAGGCACCTTAGGACTAGAGTGCAACATAGAGCCGGAGGGGAACATTGTGTACATAGGGAATGGATTGGAGTTCAAGAGAAGAATGCGGGCACTATGCGACTCTTACTTGCGCTTTATCCACTTACCATGGAAGTAAGTAAAAGTTTTACATATAAATTGAAATGTATATCTTATGTTTTATTTACATTATGTTTTTTATTTTTGTAGTGAGCATGATGAGAGGGATAAAAAGTACGTGCTTAGTTCACTTGAGACAGAGTTTGGGACAGGATGGTCCCTTAAGTGGTGTTTAAAAGAGATGCGGACACTTATGGCTCATCGTCGCGACAATGCACGGTATGTATGTATATGAGAGAGAGAGAGAGAGAGAGAGAGAGAGAGAGAGAGAGAGAGAGAGAGAGAGAGAGAGAGAGAGAGAGAGAGAGAGAGAGACCAGTGTTGCATACGCAACGTGTTGCAAACGTTCGCAACTTTCGCAACGCAACTCCACGTTGCGTACACATTCGCAACGCGTTGCTAATCTTTCAAAAAAAAAAATTTCCCAAAAGTCCAAAAATGGTCCACAAGGGTCTTTTAAGTCTTAACCCTTACAACTTATGAACAAAAAAGTTGTTGATCAAGGAAGAAAGACCAATACCTCAAGGTGGAAAAGAGAAGTGCATATATATATATATATATATATATATATATATATATATATATATATATATATATATATATATATATATATATATATATATATATATATATATATATATATATATATATATATATATATATATATATATGTGTGTGTGTGTGTGTGTGTGGTTATGTAATATGTATGTATGTATGTACTAACTATATGTGTAATCTATGATGTATATTCCTATTTTTGTATGTTTACCCAAAGATATGTTTATTTATTTAGCTATGTATGTATGTACGTATGTATGTATCTATATATGCATCTATGTATGTATGATGTCATTCCTAAAATCTATTACTCTATGTTTACTGAAAGGCATGTATATTAACTTATATATGTATCTAATATACATGTTTCTATTTTTGTAGTATGTATGTATGCATGTGTATCATGTATGTATACATCTATGTGTTGTGTATAAATGTAATATGTATATACTATGTGTATATATACATAAAAATGTGTGTATTACACTACACGTATGTATGTAGTATATATTTACTGCTATGTATGTAATATAATATAATCCATGTATGTATGTATGTGTGTGTGTATATATGTATGTATGTATCTATGTATATATATATATATATATATATATATATATATATACACACACACACACACATATACATATAAAAAAATCTAAAATAAAAATTGATTTGTACGCAACTTTATCGCAACTTGGGGTTCGCAACTTGAACCCGTTGCTAACGCGTTAGCAACCCGTTGCCTACGACGTTGCCATCCCGTTGCTAACCACTATGAGAGAGACAGAGAGCACTAATCTCGATATTAGGGTTTTGAAATCCCTAATTTAAAAACTCTAATTCAACCTTTTAGCCATATGTTTGAAGTATATGTACACCTCCGACGTCCTACTAGAGAGATGTCTCTCCTCCCAACCTTATGCCTCTATATATAGCTACTCGAATCAACGAGGATCATGATTCATAATATATGTAAAGATATATACACATCATGTAGATAGGATACATAAATATAAAATGGAGTAGATATATTATGCTTCACACATACATGCCTAAATGCACACATAAATATATATATACATACTAACATATTTACATGTACATATTTACACATACATGTACATGCCTACATGCACACATAAACATATATATACATGCATACATATTTACATGTACATATTTACACATAGACACATATACATATATACATGTACACAATTATAAACACTTGCATATATTACGTACATGAATACATGTATACATATATCACACACATGCAAACACATACATATACATGAAATACATATATATGCATACTAATATATGTATACATATAATACACATGAATACACACACATATGCATACATACATGATAAAAATTTACTCCTCGAAGATAAAGCTATATATAAAATAATTAGGCATACCCCCGAGCTTCATGTTCTAACTTAGAAGAACATGATTTCATCTCTCTAGTAGGATTCATCGTTATTCAAGTTAATAAAAAAAACCTATTATCTGATATCCATTCAGAAGCTTCAAGTTACTATCTAATCTGCTCATATGTTGCCATCATTTTGGTAAGACATCAATATAGTCTCATCTTCATTATCCTTATTGATTTCATTTATTTCTTCTATTGTTAAATCTATGTTCTCATGAATCACATCATCTATTGGTGGATTAATATCTATTTCTGGTAATTCCTCTTCCTCATCAGTAGAATCAGCATGTAGAGAATTATCCTCTTCATCAAAAAGATTAGTATCATTATCACGTATAATGAGTCTAATTTCTATTCCAGATGTTGATGTATCAGTATCTGATGCTGAATCATCAAGAGGACTTTCTTCAATCTCTCTAACAATAAACTGTTCAAACAATGACCTACCTCTAGGTTGCACATGAATGACTTGCCACCAAGGATGAGCATCTGGGTTTTTATAAAAAAATGCTTGTTCAATATGCCTAGGAAGAATATATGGTTCTTTAGTAGATCGCATTACCTTGGAAGAATCAATTGCCCAAAACCCAGATAATTCCTTTCTTATTGTAGAATTACTACCTTTATACTCCGCTCGATACCAGTCAACCTTCAAAATGACCTATCAAAACATATAACAACAAAAACGTCCCATTATTAGGTGCTTAAAAAAATAACTAACTCTAAAAAAAATATATAAACTTTTTTCTACCTGTTTGAATGTACGAAATGAAATTTCGTAGATACCAACAATAGTTCCTACGTAACCAAGTTCGCTATCTATAAGGTTCGTGTCTTTTGAGCTAGCACGTGATAGTTGCTTGAAACAAGCAACAATACTAGAATCCTCTGTTTTACGTAAAGAATCAATGGATTTGATTCTAATATGCTGTCCAAAAGCCCACATATTAGTGAACATTCGAGCCTGCAAAATAAATTCAATTAGTAAATAGAAACTAACATACATATATGAAAAAAATAAAATATATATTTTAATAAAATTACCTTTTGTTCACAACCTATCATTAACTCTCTTTGCTCATCTGAGATTTCTTCATTATTTGCGTTGGCGCGTTGCAAACGACTATATAGCCAATCCGTGAAAGAAGGTATATCTGTAATCTCATTATTATCGAGATTACGTCTAGATCTTTTGTTTTTTCGCCTTTTACTTTGGAGACTTTGAAGTTCCTCGTACTCGCTAACGAATGCTTGCATGCATTCGCTATTATATGCTACAAAAGTAGAAAATCATTTTTTTCTTGAAATGTAAATAAGAATGGAACCCCCTTACCTGATAATACCTCATCTGTTATTTTTGAAGAAGACTCATTGGTCCATGCACGTGGAGCTTCTTCATGAACTCTTTCAAGGTACTCACTAACGTAATACATGCACTCTTCAAGCATCTAACCCTTTGCCATGGATCCTTTTGGTTTTGCTCTTTGTCGCACATAACCTTTTAGTATTCCCATAAATCGCTCGACCCAAAACATCCATCGAGTGTTGACGACACCGGCAATCTCTATCTCATCTACAAGATGGACTAGTAAATGAACTTGAATATCAAAAAATGAAGTAGGAAGTTCTTTTTCCATCAAACATAGTAGCTCTTTGCATTCACGTTTTTTTTGTGGGATCGAATTTTTATCGATCTCTTTGGATGTAATCCACCTATACAAATCATAAAAACAATTGTAAAGAAGTTAATTAAAAAATAAAAGATATCCAATATTCATACATATTAAATATAAAAGTATCATAATTACCTTATAAGTGATCCAAGACGATAGATCACATCTCGTACTCCTTTCGTTGTACATCCATCGATAACCAAAGGTAAAATATGTTTCAAAAAGTTATGCCAGTCATGGGTCTTTAATCCAGATAAGCTCTTATCATCCATAGTAAACATGTTTTGAAACGATGCTCCATATCCTGTAGGAGTCTTGATCAATTGAATTCTATTGTTGATAGTCTGTATCTCTTTTGTCGTAAGTACCCGAGGAGCAGATGCATAAGTTGTTTCTTGTCGATGTCTATCAAAAACTAGCCATAACTTTGGTTTGGATTTTTGATCTTTCAAATCATTCCTTGATGTTGTGGTATCTTTTAGTCCAAGAAGATGTTGCCATAGTGAATAACCAATATTTTTGAATATATGCATAGGATCAAGAAGATGACATACTTTTAACTCTTTCCAATACTCCAAAGAATACCATATTGATATGTTCTCTGCGAGTGCCAATTTCCCTTTACCTTTGTTCACATACTCATTATCTGAATCATCACTGAAGATTTCTGCTTCTGGATCTATCAGAGGTCCATCTGTCCATTTTTTATACCAATCCATAGGCGTCATAGGTTTTGGATACTGGCCTGTTTCAAGCTTTCCATTAAAATGTATCGCTTCTCTTTTAGATCTTAATGGATGATCATCAGGCAAGAATCGTCGATGTCGAAGATAAATATTTTTGTTGAGATTCTTACTATAGATTGATCTCAACCAATCACCACAATATGGACAAGCTTTATAACCCTTAGTAGATATTCCTGCATCATGGAAAAGGATAAAAATATAATTAGATTAAATCATATTTATTTACAGGCATATTGAATAAAAAAATTACATCAATACCTGAACAAACGCCATATCCAGGAAAATCGTGAATAGTCCAAGCCACAATACCACGAATCGTAATATGTCTTTCATTGATGCTTTTTGATATATCAATGACATTAATACCTCTCCATAACTCTTGAAGATCGTCAATGAGAGGAGCAAGATATACATTCATATCTTTAACTTGTCTTTTGCCTGGGATTAAAAGTGAAAGCATTAAATGTTCCTTTTTAATGCTAAGATATGGCGGAAGATTGTAGTTTATGACTACCACTGGCCATGTTGACCATTTACTGGATTTCATGGAGAATGGATTAACCCCATCTAATGCAACTCCTAACTTTAGATTCTGTGGATTTTGTGCAAATTCAGGCCATGTAGAATCAATATGCTGAAAAGCAACACTATCATGAGGAATTCTGATTATTCCATCAGTACTTTTGTGATCATGTCCCCAAGTCAAAAGCTTTGATAATTCGGGGCTTTGAAACATATGTCTAATCCGTGGAGCCAATGGAAAATGTCTCAATACCTTATTCGGGATTTTACCTTCTTCACCCTTATATCGAGGAGATTGACATTTGGGACATGTCAAAGAGTCTGCATATTCACCTCTATATAAAATACAATAGTTAGGACATGCATGTATACATTGATAATCTATACCAAGATTGTTGATTATCTTCTTCATTTCATCATGTGAGGTAGGAAGAATATTTTGACTTGGTAAAAACTTTTCAGATAATAACCTGTAAGTTTATCAAAAAAATGATATATTAAAGAAAGTAAATAAATAAATATACATATATATATGCATATAATTTTATATATGTGTATGCTTAGGTGCATCTTTCAAAATATTTCCGCAAAATTTGATTGTTTTGGATGGCAGGATATGATTGTTTGTTTTGGAGGATATGAAGTATATACCTTCATTGAATGATTTGTCGATTCTATCATATGTTCAGTTTGAAAGTGCGAGAAGCGAGTTTATAATTGCTATTCAAAGAATTTGGCACTATTTATAGGCCATACGATGGTGACCTGGATGAATCGCATGCACAGAGGTTACTCAAGATAGAGCAACCTGATTATAAGGGACTAGTACTAGCAGGATTCCTGGGGTATGCAGTAAACCTCTTGCATGTATAAAAGTGATCCTCTCAAGCCACCATGATTTCCACTTTGTATCCTAAAGTTCAAATGCTCATCATTGACATGCAAGAGGTTTACTGCATACCCTAGGAATCTTGCTGGCACTAGTCCATTATAATCAGATTGCTCTATCTTGAGTAACCTCTGTGCATGCGATGCATCCAGGTCACCATTGTATGGCCTATAAACAGTGCCAAATTCTTTGAATACAAATTATAAATCCGCTTCTCACACTTTCAAACTGAACATATGCGTGAATCGACAAATCATTCAATGAAGGTACATACTTCATATCCTCCAAAACAAACAATCGTATCCTGCCATCCAAACAATCAAATTTTTTACGAATATTTTGAAAGATGCATTAATAGTTTTAAAAGATGCGCGGACAAAAAGTGTCCATTCAATTCAAGTTCTTGTTCTTACCTTATCTATAGTAAGAATAAAAACCTCCATGTATATATATATATATATATATATATATATATATATTTATGCACATATATATAAATAGATAGAAAATTGAAAATTATACCTTAATAGTGTCGAAATAGATACATTACTCCATCCAAAATGATTTTGAAGGTTGAGAATAAGTAAGCTCGCACTTAGTCGTGTCAAACGACTTCCTTCATATACATGCTTTAGACATTCCTCTCGAAGATATTTCTCATTTTTAGAAATATCCATGCTCTCACTGTCATTTTGATACCAATCCTCAATAAAATCTGCCATGCCATCATCTTCATCATTGTCACACAAATCTTGTACTTTATCATCTTTTGAATATAGATATTTCAACTTTGCATATTGCACAGGCTTAGTTTTGCGTAGCCTCCTCATGGAAGCTTCTGATAAATGAGGTCTTATTGGTAATTGTGAATGTTGTGGACGAATATCATCAACATCATACGTTGGAATCTACACATGTAAATAAAACTCATTAGTATTCCATAAATGAATAAAAATTAAACTTCAAATATAAAATTAAGTATATAACTTATTAAATATGGATAGAAAATTTTTATTCTCTCAAGCTAAAAGGTGCTCTTGGAGGTCTACGCCATCCATAATTCACTAATAGTTCATCACCAGCATGTAATGTAGTAATAGCATTGACAACTATGTATCTTGATACATCTCTACTCATGTATGGTGATTCATGACTATTTTCACGCTCCTCAAATGTGCAATTAGTCCTTGAACTATTATGTAACCCTCGACTACTATTTATTAAACCTGCTATATTTCCATGTGTGTAAGGTCTTCCATCAATATATAATCTTTCATTTTCTGCATGTAAAATCCTTCTACTAGTAAGAGATGCTGCGTTCAAGCATATTCCATAAGTACTCATGCTTTGAACATAACGTGAAAGTCGATGCCAATCTCCCCATCCATATATAGGACCACAAAATGACATAAGAGTGACTTCAGAGTTCGGAGGCACATACAAATCCTCTACAATAAAGAGACCACGACCAGCATTAGTAATAGTGGATGGAGCAATCATATAGCGATTACCCCAAAAGTTGAAAACCTCTCCATCTAAAGGAAGTGGTCCTCTATTCCATCCTCCATATCTTCTTCTATCATATGTTTGTACTAAAGAACGATCACGAGCTGTCAATGGATAATCTCCAGCCGTTTCATTCTCTAAACCAGGAGGTAGAGGATTTCTAGAAACCTCTGCTTGTAATTGATGAACATCAAGTCCATGACGTGTACGAGGTATATTAACATTATGAGAAAAATCATCATCATCATCATCATCGAGCAAGTATTCCTGTATATCAATAATAATTTGATTTTATACATGGTTTTTAAATAAAAAAATGACATTAATATATATAGAAAATACATACCCAAGCATTATCACGTTGACTAGGTGATGGTGCATGCTCAAAAGTACCATACTCTGCCTCATGTTCAATACATTCCAATCGTGGTCTTCGATACGTGCCATAACAAGAGTTACACCAACATATAATATGCTCTTGATAGTAAAATTCATCATAATTCCTATCGGTGGACACATGTGAAGTCGTTGCATGGGTAGGAGGTGGTGGAGTACCCTCTGATTGATCAGAATCTGCACATCATAAGAAACATAAAAAAAATATATAAGTTATGTATCCATCAAATATAGTTAAAATTAAATATTTCATATACTTACAGTATAAAGTCGTTGCACGATGAGGAGACGGTGGTGGAGTTCCATCTGATTGATCAGAATCTACAAATAATGGTATTTGATATTAATAATTTGATTATCTACATAAATAAAAAATTCACATATACATATTTACACATACACACATATTCACATATACACATTTATACATACACACATATTCACATATACACAACACATATTATTGTGGGATAAATGCATGTATTTTGTATGAATGAGTGTATATGCATGCATGTGTGTGTACGTATATATGTGGATATGTATATGTGTGTTTATGTTATATGTATGTATATGTGTATATATATACATATATGCATGCGTATATGTTTGCATGTATATGTGTATGTGGGTATGTGTATGTGTATGTGTATATGTGTGTATATATGTGTATGTATTCTGACTTTTTTTTCTGTTTGAGATTAAATTAACAGGAGATATTGTATGGTCGAAAAAAATAAGAGGCGAGCTAACATACCACCTGAGTCGTGGTAGTTTTTTCGTAGACAACTACGTCTTCAGGAGTCATTTCCTCAGCAGAAGGTACACAAATTAATAGTTTATATTTATAATTATTAGATATTTTAGTAATTTTTTAATTTAAGTTATGTATTTTTTTCCTTGAATAAACAGGCTGCTGCAAAGAAGAGAGTGGAGTCGGGCCACACATCGCACTTAGGCCAAATGGGCCATAATGGTTTTGTAGCTACGTTTGTAAGTATATGTGTTATTGTGAGTATATTTTTTATTTTAGTTAAAATGCAAGCAACTAATGTTTTTTATTTGTTTCATTGCAGCGAAAGGATTATGGCCGATATCCTACGAAACACGAGATCGAGTATGCTACACATTTTGGATATCGGTGTTTGAGCGAGTATATACAAGATCATCCTGATGCCTTTGTGAGTATTTTTAAATTTTATATAATTATTTTTTTGTTATGAATGTTTTAATTATTTTATTGATTTATGTTTGTTATATGTAATACAGGAGTATTATGGGGAGACAAATATGGATGAGGTGGAGAGACAGACACAGGAGGGACGATCTCGATCGTCACAGGGTGATCATGAGGATGAGGATGAGGAAGATCAGGATGATCATGATATTGCTGATGATGATGATGATCATGATGATTAGGATTTTAGACGTTGATTATGACATTGGATTATATGTATTTACATTGATATATACATATATTTATCTATATATTTTTCATTTCAGTCATGTTTTGAATTGTGTGTATGGTATTAAGTAATGAAGAGTTTTGTTCTATTGATTGTTATTATTGTTTATATTAAGCATGTGTTTTAATACTTTAATTATATAATTCATTCATATGTGTGTACCTAAGTGTATATGTATGTGTGTGTATATGTATGTATGTGCATGTGTATGTGTGTGTATATGTATGTATGTGCATGTGCATGTATAAGTGTATATGTGTGTATGAGTATGTGCATGTGCATGTGTATGTGTGTATATGTATATGCATGTATATGTATAACTCTATGTGTATGTGTGTGTATGTGCATGTATATGTGTATATGTGCATGTGTATGTGTGCGTATATGTATGTATATGCATGTGCATGTATAAGTGTATATGTATGTATCAATATGTGCATGTTCTTGTGTATGTGTGTGTATATGTATAACTCTATGTGTATGTGTGTGTATGTGCATGTATATGTGTATATGTAGGTATATGCATGTGTGTGTGCTTCTTCATCATGTATAAGTGTATGAGTGCATATCAATAAGTGTGAGTATGGTATGTAATGAAAATAACACAATTCAAATGATCTACAAATAATAGAAATTGTACTTACAATTGTGATCCATAGTTTTTGCTTGGTTAGCTTCTTGAATAACCTGCAATAAAGAGAGAGAAGAGAGAGAGAGAGAGAGAGAGAGAGAGAGAGAGAGAGAGAGAGAGAGAGAGAGAGAGATCTAGAGAGAGAGAGATCTAGAGAGAGAGAGAGTGAGATCTAGAGAGAGAGAGATCTAGAGAGAGAGATCTAGAGAGAGAGAGAGAAAATTCAAAGAGAGAAAGATGTAGAAAGAGAGAAACAAAGACAGAGGGAGACAATAACAGAGAGCTTAAGCAAAACAACAGTTCTGCATATACTTGCTTCAGCTCGTAAGCGCAGCGCAATTGCGAACGTTGGAGAGCTCTTCGATCGGATGCGTGAAAATGCCGATTGCAGAGCCTCCAACGTTTTAATTTTTGTCCGTCAACAGATCGTCGTATAAGCGATGCAACGCGTCGTCGTATAAGCGACATTTGCTTAGCGTTGCGTATACGACGGTCTGCACCGTCGCTTATACGACAGTGTGGACCGTCGCATAATGGACCGTCGCATAATGGACCGTCGCTTATGCGACGCTAAAAAGCGTCGCTTAAGCGACGCAAAAAAGCGTCGCTTAAGCGACGCCTTTGACAAGCGTCGTTTAAGCGACGTTAGGCAAATACCGTCGCAAATACCATCGTTTTTTGCATCGTATAATCGACGGTCCGCGCTCGACGGTAATTCCGACGCAAGTTGCAATTTTATAGCGACGAAATTTTGTCGCGTTAACCGTCGCTACACGCCCGTATTCCTTGTAGTGAATGCTGCTCTGATATGTTCCGCCTTGATAGTGATACCTACTTCCTGATTATCCTTGTTTTTGACTTTGCACCTGAAATAGGCATCATTCCCTCTTCCTATTTCCATCAAACTCCTCATTACTTGTGCTACTCTCTCAAAATCAATGAAAAAGATAGGCTCCTCCAATATTCTGTGCAATCCTACTGCCTTCCATCTTTTCATATTGACAGCAACTCTTTGGAACCTGTAGAATTCCTGGCACAACATTGTATACTTATATCCTCCTACTCCCACTGTGAATATGTGCTGCCCAATGATGTTTAGGGTCTCCTTAAGTTCCTTCACCACCTTCTCAGCTTCTGGAATTTCTGATTCTTCCTCTGACTCTAGGTCCACCTGTTCCTCCACAGCTTCACTATCCAGAAACCAATGGCCTCTTGATAGAACAACTGATTCTGCCTTGAAGTCATGAATTGGCAACTCCTTTGTATTCACCATTTTCCGAGGAAAATAAAATACACAAAAAACTCTACCCACATAAGTTACCAGAAGTCAAAAAGTAATATGCAGGGCTTTATTTTGAGATGTCATGACATAAGAATGAAAATAAAATCCAAAATTAATTCTATTTCTCCAAAAAAGACTCAAAAAGTGATCATTACAGGTGTAGCAAGATGTCTAGTGCAGTCCCTTTCCCTAACCACTCTTTTTGGAAAAACAAATCATTTATCAATGATAGAAAACAAAAACTAATTAATAAAAAATAAAAAATAAATAGATCTCTACTATTCTTCTACCTAGATCTTGCTTTGTGCTATATAATTTTTGTAAAGACAACAAAAAATAAACAATTTTTCTCAATTTTCTTTCTCTTTTTTTTTCAACAATGATTTTTTTCAATGATTTTTTTTCTCTTCTTCTTTTTTTTTTTAATAATTTTTTCTATTTCTTTTCTTCCCCTCCTAATTCTCTTTTTTAGAAAAGAAAATCAGGTCTTATGTATATTTTTTTATAATTTTTTCAACATGTTATGTTTTTCTAGATATAGATCAAATTTGGATGATCTTTTTTCCACTGGAACAACTCTGATTTTTTAACCCAGTACTTCCTGACTCCAATTGGTCTAGTTCCAGGCAAACCACCATTCCCTCCGGATAAGCATTTTGTAGGAGTTTTTGGTTTCCATATCCATTTTGTCCTGGATTTTTGTTTCAATGAGCAGACCTCTTGTAGGCTTTGATTCCATGTGCTTCTTGTTCTGATGCTTTGATTCTTTGGAAAATGCCATGATTACCATCTTCTTCCTATCTCTCCACACCTCTTTGTTCTTCCAATCTTTTGCTGATTTTGATTATATGAAGCTTGATCATTGAACATTTGTATTGGTAATGTCTGTGTATCCTCAAATGCAAAAGTGAATCCTTCCAAGTGTATATCATGCACATCTGATTGAATTTCCTGTTTCTCATTACTCAATAAAAATATTAAAATCCTTTTGTCATTTATGTTCAATTTAAGCTTCATTTTTTCAAAATCCAAAATCACTTTACCTTGTTGAAGCCATGGTTGACCTAAAATCACTTTTTCAGCCATCAAATTATCTGGCCATTCTTCACAGTCTATTTTCATATATTCTTCATTAAACTTTACTTCAATAGTTAGTGAAGACATGCTCTGTACTATTTGACCCTCCAAAGTTTTGATTAGGGTTCTACTTTTAGTTCGTTTTATGTTGAATTTACTTACCAAAGCTGAACTAATCAGATTTACTTGTGCTCCAGAATCTATCAAAACCCTAATGCTTTCATTTTGAAAATCCATCATCATAACCGGGACATGTTCCTTTGGTTTGAGAGGAGTTTCACACAGACAGACTTCCCTGAGCTTATCCTTTCTATAGCTTCTTGTTGAGCTTCCTTTCTCATGTCTTCCTCTTCTCTTTTCCTGTTCTGAGCTTGTTGCAACCTTCTCCATTCATCAACAGTTAATGGGCAATCATACCTCTTAACTCTGCATCCACTTATAAAATTTGGCATGATTTCTCCGTCTATGTTAGCTAGTTGAATGGCTCCACTGTTGCTTATCTGATGTATAATGTATGGTCCATGTCCTTTTTTCTGGAACTTTTTCTGATGTTCTCTGAGTGTGTAAGCCAACACTAGATCTCCTACCTGTAGATCTTTCTCTTTTATGTGAACATCATGATAAGCTTTTTGCCTTTTCTTGTCCACATATAAACTCATAATGGCTTGGAGTCTAGATGCTCCCAACTTTTCCAATTCCATTACTCTCTTTGATAGTTCATGTCCAGTCCAATTGTAGTGACTTCCTACTTTTAATGTTGGAATAAGGAATTCCATAGGTAAAACTGCATTTTGTCCATATACTAGATTGAATGGTGTGCTCCCTATTGCAGTTTTATAAGCCACTCTATAAGCCCATAGGACATGATTAAGTTGTAGATCCCAATCATTCCTGTTTGTGTTCACTAATTTTGATAGTACAGTACAAAGTACTTTATTAGTACTTTCTGCTAACCCATTGGCTTGTGGGTGATATGGGGCTGACTTTCTATGACTGATCAGGAAATATTCAGTGATGTTTTCTATGATCTAGTTTACAAAATGGGTCCTCCTATCACTTACTAGTTCAATTGGAAGTCCAAATCTGGTGATAATGTTTTCATATAGGAATCTGGCAGTAGTATTAGCATCATTTCTTTTTGTGGCTTTGGCCTCAGCCCACTTTGTCAGGTAGTCTGTAGCCACTATGATGTATTCAGCATGGGATTGTTTTGCTTGAGGATGTATAGGTCCAATGAAATCCAATCCCCATTTACTAAAGGCTCTGGCTGAAATTAATGGAACCAATGGCATATCATTTCTTCTATTTGGTTGACTCACCCTTTGACAGACATCATACCTTTTTACATAGGTTCTTGCATCAGGAAATAACATTGGCCACCAAAAGCCAGAATATAAAATGAGTTTAGCAGTTCTGTCACTTGAAAAGTGTCCTCCTGCCACTCCAGAGTGTGCCATTTCCACCATTTCCAGATATTTATTCTCAGGAACACAAATTCTTAGGTATCCATCCATTCCTCCCTTATACAACTGTTTCCCTATCAATTGATATTCCTCAGAGATTACTTGTAAATTTTTTGAATCTGTACCAGCTATCACTTGTTTTCCTTTCTCCTTCCTTCTCAATTCTTCAATGATATTTTCACTCCAATCTGGATTTTTCTGGAACCAATATAGAGTTATGAATTCTGAATCTTGCAATATTTGGCACTTCTTGCAAGTGGCAATGTATTTTGATACATCTTGAATTTTATTAGGCCAATGTACCCCCATCCTCTTGAGATTACTTAGGGTGACTACTCTAGAAGCATGAGTGCAAGGGTTCCAATGATGAGCTCTCCTTAGATATTCTTGTTGCTCCTCCTCAGGAGTTCAATATTCTAATATGCCTGTGTGGTTGAGATGGTACAAATGCCTAGCTAGTAACATAAAGTTCCTGCTTGCAATACTAAGTGTGCATTGTTCCCAACTGCTCTACAAGGTCCCATGGTTAATAACGGTAATAAAGTCATGGCCCACTCAGGAACACTCTCTACCTTAAACAGATAAGTGTCTAGCAGATTGTCATCTAAAGGTGAACTGGGTTCTTCAGACTGGATTCGAGATAAATGATCTGCTCTCAAGTGTGTTTTCCCTTGTCTGACCACCACTTCAAACTCGAATTCCATTAGCAAAAGAAACCATCTGACTATTCTCCCTGTGTGATAAGGTTTATTTACCAAATATAACAGAGCTTGATGGTCTACAAAGAACTTAAACTTGTTGGCCAAAAGATAATGTCTGTATTTTTTTACAGCAAATACCATGCCCGATCCCTCTCTTTCAGTGGTTGTATAATTTTTCTCTGCTAGATTCAATTGTCTACTAGCATAGGCCACTAGAAAATCTAACTTGCTTCCTTCTATTGGTTGTGCTAACACACATCCCAAAGCATAATTTGAAGCATCCACATGAACATGAAAAATTTTGTCCCATTGAGGTGTTTTCAGAATTGGGGCTGTTACCAAACAAGTTTTTAGAGTTTCAAAGGCTTGGTCACACTCCTTAGTCCACTCAAACTTTGTAATTAGGGCATATAAGGGTTTTGCTATGTCAGCAAATTTGTGTACAAATTTCCTATAGTACCCACAATGTCCCATGAATGTTTGAAGTTCCTTAACACTTGTTGGTCTTGGAAGCTCTATTATGGCCTTTATTTTCTTCTCATCAGTTGAAATTCCATTTTTAGAGACTATATGACCCAGCATTCTTCCTTGTCTCACAAAGAATACACATTTTTTTGGATTTAAACATACTCTGTAGGTTCTGCATTTCTTGAATATATTTTCTAAATCCTGCAAATGATCTTGTCTTTTTAATGAAAAAGTACAAAGATCATCTACATATATTTCCATTACCTTTCTCAGGAACTCTTTGAAGATATGACACATCAATCTCTGAAAAGTTGCTGGAGCATTAGTTAATCCAAAGGGCATAACCCTAAAGGCATAAATTCCCCATTCTGTGGAGAAGGCAGTTTTATGTTGGTCTTCCAATGCTATAGGAACCTGGTTGTACCCTGAAAAACCATCTAAAAAAATATAAACCTCCTTCCCTGCAACTCTTTCTAGAAGATGATCTGTTATAGGCAGTGGATAATTATCTCTTATAGTTGCTGCATTTACCTTTTTCAAGTTAATGCATACCCTAAGTTTCCCATTCTTTTTTGGTACCACAACTATAGGAGATATCCATTCTGTATACTCAATTTCATAGATGAAATTGGCAGCTAATAGCTTGTCAATTTCTTCCTTTATCTTAGCAGAGTATTTATCATTAAATGTGTAATGTCTCTGTTTACTAGGTTTTGCTTCAGGTGTAATAGGAATCTTATGCTCACAGATTTTAGGATCAATACCTTTCAAATCCTTGTAGCTATAGGCAAATACATCCCTATAGTTTCTTGCCAAGTTTCTTAGTGCCTCTTCTTCTTGAGTTGTCATGTCATCCGCCACTACAATGTGTCTTTCTTCTCCCTCCTCCTGAGTGATCATGATCTTTTTAGTTTCTTCCTCATTATCATAAGCCTCTCCTTTCTTCTTTTCCCTCTTTGGTTTCCTTCTGAGAAGTAATCTATTTTCTACTTCATAAGTCTTGAAATTTTCTGGTACATCAAACTGTTGATCTTTGTTCATTTCCCTTGTCTTTTTCTCATTTTCATGATTTTCTTCTATTTCTTTGTGTTTGTTTTTCTTGTACTTACCTGAGATTTTATCCTTAATAGCATCTTCAGCCTTTACTTCCTCTAAAAATTGTGTCTTTCCTTTTTCTAATATCATTTCTGCTTCTATATCCTCTTCTGTTCTGGATACCTTTATCATTTGTATTCCAATGTGAAAAATATCATATCCTTCTTCATTTTGAAATTCCACTCCTACATATTCATCACTGGCTAGATCCATGGTAGCCAAGATTTGATTCCACCCATAGGGCTCAAATTCCTCATCCTTGAATTGTTGAGGTACATAATTCTCATCTTGTAACCTCCTTTCTTCCACACAATCCTCTCTTCTTAATCTCCTTTTCCTATTGGTCAGATTTCTTATCATATTGCACCTCCATACTGATGATTCAACCTCATCCTGGTCCTCCATCTCTGATTCCTCACTCATCTCTTTATTCTGATGAATTTTATACCGTTCTTGAGGAGATATGTCACAGTAGTGCCCATTTCTTAGATTTACTTTGGTTATTCTTCCTTTGCTCTGTAGGTATAAGCAATCATTACCCCAATCTTGCACAATTTGCATTTGTCTCATGAATGGTCTTCCTAGGATAATCTCATATGAAGTAGATTGTGGGAATTCAACTATAGCAAAGGTATGTTCTATCTCTATCCCACATATGTCCACAATCACTTTTTCCCATATTCCTAAGGGTTTTTCTATATGTCCATCTGCAAGTTGCAATCTCATTTGTGGGTAATAATTCATTTTTTCCCCATTTCTCCCAAGTTTGTTTAGTCATGATGGCCACTCCTGATCCACTATCCAAAATAGCTTTGGCCTGGTTTTTACCAAATTGTATTTTTAAAGTTGAGTTTCCCTCTTCTCCCTCACAATATCCTCCTATCTTATCAATGGGAATATACCACAACTCCTCCATTTCCTATAGTTGTGGGTGAAGATTTTCTGGTGTTGTCTCCCATTTTTTCATTTGGTTCTGTAGGTGAGGATTTTGTTTTATTAAATCTTCCCATGTGGTATGATACAAAATTGTGCATCGTTTATCTATAGTCACTTGGAGTGTTACTTGTGGGTTTTCTTCCTTGATACTATTTCCTCTTGTTTTTGCTGTCTCAGATTCCTCAACTGTTTTTTGAGAATTGTCTTCTTCCCCCATTTTGAGTTGCACTTCCCGTATGATTTGTTTACACTTCTGCATTCTTTCATGTTCTAAGTCTGGCATAGGATAAGCCATTGTATGATCAGCAGGGCTTGGTCCCTCTTGAATTCTTCCTTTGTATGCTTTTATCAGAGTATCTAGACTTTGTGAATTTCCTATTTCCAACTGGGTTTGTGTCTTTTGAGGAGAAGTACTGTTTAATTGCTCCCTATTTTCTTCCTCAATATTTTTACTCATTTTCTGTTTCCTCTCCCATTTCCCTTTTTGTCTATTTTTCTTTGCCTTTGAGATTGAACCTTCATTTTGTTCCTTAGTTGTTCTTTGTTGTTTTGTTTGTGACCTTGTTATAGCATTTACATTTACTTGGTCAATGTCACTCAAATCTTCCTGTTCCATGATACTGACTGCTTTTAGTGGTATGTTATTAGGTGTGTTTTGTTGTTTTTGAGGATTTTTTGGGCAATCCTTAATCAAATGCTCCCTGCCACAATCCTTGCAATATGCTCCTTCTATTCTTAATGTAGGAGGTTGTGGACAGTCTCTAATGAAATGATCTCCCCCACACCTATAACAAGTTATCTTTGGTCCTCCTTTGAATTGAGGTTTTTGATTGGACATGTAATTATTGGTTATATACATGAAAGTGGCAGTGTCCATCTCAATTCTTCCATTTCCCAAGTCTAAGACTTGTAATTCTAGCTCTCTTTGTTCATAACCTTCCCATTCTTCTTGATATCCTTCATTCCATTGATAATCCTCCTTGTATGATGACTTTGTTCTTGAGTTTCCGTCCTCTGTTGGTGTGTATTTGATTGGTACCACATTTGTTGGTATAGGAGGTTGTTGCCCAAGCACAGGTCTTGGTTGCTCAATATACACTGATTCTCTTTGACTCCCATAGTCTCTCTCCTTTATGGGTTGTTTATTATAGAAGAATTCCTCCCTGGTATGGTTGGTCCATTTCCTCTCTAGTGTACAATATTTGAGTGTCTTTCTATCTTGCAAATGTGGAGGTTTTTGATATGGGCAATGTTGTACCAGATGACTTTCTCCACAATTGTAGCATTTTTTATTTGTGTTTATCTTGGAGTTTATCAAATTGGCTTTAGTGCTTACCTCTAGGGCTTTAGCAATGGCCTGAGCCAATTCTTCTGCTGGAGGAATTTTATCTTCATTTGATCTGGGTTGATCAAATGCTAACAGATCTTGGCCTCTGTTATCCTCCAAATCTATTGCCTCTTTTACACAAGCTCCTAGGTCAGGACATCTTCTGTAGTACACTAGGGTTCTTAATTGTGCACTTCTTAATCCTTCTATGAATAGGGATACTTGTCTAGCCATGGAAGGTACTTCCTCTTTAGGGCATCTGTCAATATATTGCTTAAATCTCCTGACTGCCTCCCTAACATTTTCATCTTTTTGTTGTTTAAAACTGTGTATCAGAGTGGCTGTGCTGTGTTTTATTCTGGTCTTTGAGAATTCTCCAATAAAGGCTTCTAGGAAGGATTCAATATCTAGGTACATTTCTTTTCTCAAAGGGATGAACCAAGATAATGCTGGTCCTGTTAGGGTTAGACCAAATGCCTCAAATTGAACTTTGTAATCTTCCACCTCCTCAGCTCTAATTAATTGTCTAAACTCTGCAGCATGAGCATGAGGATCAGAATACCCTTCATATTGATTTTTCATGCATTTGGCTACTTGATATGGTCTAAGCATTCTACCCTGAGTTTGCCAATGATGTCTTCTTCTGAGTGAAAATTCATTATATCCTTCTGGTTCTTTGTCAAAGGGATTTGGGGAAGCATGTGTCCTCCTCCCTTGTTGTTGCTCAGTACTAGTGTAGTTCTCATGTGGTCTAGGTAAATCTGGTTGTCCCATGTTATGTTCCCAAGGTTCTTTGTCAGCACATTGCCCTAGGTCATTTGAATTTTCTGGGTCTGGGGAGAAGATGTACACACACCCTTGCCTATCCTCATACCTACCATCTTTGAACTGGGCTACTGGTGTTATGTTTAGGGGAACTTCTAAGTTTCTCAATCTAATGAGAAACTTATGCATTCCATCCTGATATACATAGGTGCCAAACCTATTTGTATACATGTATTTGAGGATATTTCTATAATCCCCAGTTTCAATGGGCTCATTTGTTTCAGTTAAATTTTCCATGTTTTCTTGCCCTAAATTTCTTTCTTGCCCTTGCCCTACCACTGACTCTATCTCCTTCCTTCCTAGGTCTTGCCTAGTATGTGAATTTAGTTTGTTCCCAGACCTAAGGATCATTCACCTAATTTTCACTCTTCTGAGGTCAGAATCGTGTTTTCCACGATTTTGAACTCAAAATCGTGTTTTTCACGATTTTCTAACTAGGATAGTGTTTTTTCACGATTTTATGACTAAAATCATGTTTTTCACGATTTTGAACTAAAATTCGTGTTTTTCACGATTCTCTAACTAAGCTAGTGTTTTTTCACGATT
Source organism: Ceratopteris richardii (assembly GCA_020310875.1). Taxonomy (NCBI): domain Eukaryota; kingdom Viridiplantae; phylum Streptophyta; class Polypodiopsida; order Polypodiales; family Pteridaceae; genus Ceratopteris; species Ceratopteris richardii. The sequence goes on from CM035414.1 coordinate 56,172,984, forward strand.
TTATGACTAAAATTCGTGTTTTCCACGATTTTGAACTCAAAATCGTGTTTTTCACGATTTTGTGTTCAAATTAATGATTTTTCACGATTTTCTGACAAAAATCGTGTTTTCCACGATTTTCTACTTAAAATCGTGTTTTTCACGATTTTGTGCTCAAAATCGTGTTTTTCACAATTCTGTGTCCACAATCGTGTTTTTCACGATTCTGTGCCCACAATCGTGTTTTTCACGATTCTGTGCCCACAATCGTGTTTTTCACGATTCTGTGCCCAACATCGTGTTTTTCACGATTCTGTGCCCAACATCGTGTTTTTCACGATTCTGTGCCCAAAATCGTGTTTTTCACGATTCTGTGCTCAAAATCGCGTTTTTCACGATTCTGTGCTCAAAATCGTGTTTTTCACGATTCTGTGCTTAAAATCGTCCAAAATCGTGTTTTTCACGATTCTGTGCTCAAAATCGTGTTTTTCACGATTTTGTGCCCAAAATCGTGTTTTTCACGATTCTCTGCTCAAAATCATGTTTTTCACGATTTTGTGCTCAAAACACATTTTTCACGATTTTGTGCTCAAGATCGTGTTTTTCACGATTTTGTGCTCAAAATCGCGTTTTTCACGATTTTGTGCTCAAAATCGCGTTTTTCACGATTTTGTGCTCAAAATCGCATTTTTCACGATTTTGTTCCCAGACAATCGTGATTGCTCACAATCGTAAATAACACGATTTTCTTATGAAAATTGTGTTCTGGGAATCGCGATTTTGTACCTAGTTCAGAGAATCACGATTTTGTGTTTGACTATAGAATCGCGATTTTGAACATTTTTTTTGAATTTTTTGAAGTGTTGATTTTCAGATTTCTCTTTCTTCTAATAGAATCGCTTTATTGAGTTTTTAACATGCAATGAAAAAGATTTATTAGAAAATAATTTTTTCCTATTGAAAACCAAAAACTTAGAAAATCGCGATTTCGTGATTTTGGCTATTTTCTATTTTTTGTGTTATAAGATCACTAAAATGCAAGAATATGCACTCAAAATAATGTTGAGACTCTTTACCTTGCTTGCTTGGTTGAAAATTTCTCCAAAATCTGAATTTTGCAGAAGGTCGCGATTTTTTCTTGCTCTCTCTCTCTCTCTCACTCTCACTCAAATGAATTTTTCTTTCAATTCCAGGTTTTTATAGTGTCCAGAAAATCGCGATTTTGTGTGATTTCCACAGTTCTTCACTCTTCCACTTGTCCAATCTTTACTTACCCAATCTTGATGACATCTCTTGCCATTATCTTTCTCAAAGAACCCAAATATGCTATAAATTCCAGAAAATTTTCCTTACAGAAAATCGCGATTTTGTGCAGAAAATCATGTTGTTTTTTGTTTGTAGATATTATCTTGTGCAAATTTGAGTATTCTTTCCTCTTGTTCTCTTTCAATACCCTCTACCCTTTGTAATTCACCAAACTCCTGTACTTTTGCATCAAAATCACAATCTTACTTAGAAAATCACGATTTTGTGCAAAAAATCGTGTTTTTTCTATACTTCTGATTTTATGCAAATTTGAGTATTCTTCTCTCTTGTTCCCCTTCAGTACCCTTTACCAACTCCAATTCCACAATCACCTGCAATTTTACCTCACAGTCACAATCATTAACCAGAAAATCGCGATGTACAGAAAATCGTGTTTTTCAAATCTGCTAATTTTTGACAAATTTTTTGCTTTTCTCTTACTTGGTCCCTATTACTCTTATCCACAAAGCTTCAGTCCAACTTCCTAAGAAGAAAAGAATTTTGTTTGATTGTTTTTGATGAATTTCATGAATTTTTTTTAATATTTTGCCCTAAATAAAGGTAAACACTTCAATTAAGGTTTCTTGTTTGGAGATCTACTGATCCTATGTTCCTCGATTGGTTATGATCTCTTATGGCTTAGCTATCAACATAGTTCATGAGAAAAACTTTCCAAAGAAAATGTGCTATCCCTTCAAGATGATAGAATCCAAGAAATAAGAGAATAATGGCTGGATTTTTGAGAATAGTGAAAATGAAGAGGAATTTCTAGGGTTTGGATTATCTTGAGCAAATCTCCACCATTTTCTACAATCTTGGTGTCTATTGCATGCTATTTTATCAGCAGAACACAATTATGAAGTCAAAATAAAAAAATATCACCTACACCTTACAGACGAGACAATCGCGATTCTGTGAAAACAGACAATTTTCAGCTCCAGCACCATTCTTCATCAACTTAGCACTCAATACATCAGTATTCAACTCTCTTCATACACATTCAACAGATTTACACAATAGAAGCTCACAAATCTCCATGGATACACAAGAATAAGACTCACAAATCAAAGAAACCACACAAAAGAGGAGAAAACACGATTTTCAGCAGAAAACTCCTTCTCTATTCACTTGGATAGCATGTAATCAAATGATTAACCAACCCCCTCATAATAGAGGAAATTAGCTTATATACATTTTCAAGTGTCCCTTTTCACACTTGAATTTTGGTCCTTTCCTCTATGCTATCTAGGAGTTTCCAAAAATTCTAGAAAAATTACATAAGATTCTATCCTACATAAGGAAGACTCTTCCTTATTTTTACAACAATTGCAATATTTTTACAAATTTCTATCATTTTTCAATTATTTTTCTTCAAAAAGGCTTCCAAAAATGCATCTTCCAACAATCTCATAGGTACTAGTGATGCCATTGGACATGCATTCAACAGGGCTCATAAGGAGTTTGATACGTCAAATAGAGCCCATTCTCTTAAGGATTTAGAAGCTTGAAGAGTACTCAAGTCCATGAAAAAGGAGGTCAGTATGTTTGATCTAATAAAGATGGATGTGACACTCAAGTTAGAGCTCTTGCAGATATTTGATGAAGCTTCCACAATAAGTTTAGTGGCAAAGGATGCTGTTATGCATAAATATAAAATTGTAGGGGAAGCACCCCTCACAGATTATAAGAACCCTCAGCTAACAGTCACTATGAAAGGACATGAGTTTCAAGGAGTTATTGTAGATGGTAGTTCTGGCATTAACTTGATGCCTAAACATACCATGAGAAAGTTTGGACTACAACCTTCAAGGCCTGTCAACTTCACTGTAACGTTGGCAAAACAAAGCATAATAACCTATGGGAGTGGTTCCTAGTGTCCCAGTCAAGATACAAGGTACCATCTTTAACTTAGATTTTGTTGTCTTAAGGTTGCCACAGGTAGAAGGAACTTTCCCCCTATTAATTGGGAGACCTTGGTTAAGGCATGCCAATGTGCTACATGACTTGGGTAAAGAAACAATGTGGGTAAAGCAAGAGGGAAAGGAGGTGCATCATATATTTTTAGAAGAAGGACCAATCAATCAAAGACATACCAGCATGATGTAGACAATTGGTATTTGTATGGAAGAAGAATTGTTGGATAACCTAGAGGCAGAACTATATGAGGAAGCAAATTTATATGAAGAGGAAAACATGTTGGCTTGGCTCCATGCAGAAGACCCATCTTCCTGCTATGGAATTTTTCCAAACTCAAGTAGAGAGGAAGTCTATGAAGAAAAAGAGGACATCATTCAAATTACTCATTTAAGTGAAACAGTCTCAATCAAAAGCCATAAAAGAGAGAAGAAAAGAAAAGCCCTTAAGTGCAACAGTGATGAAGCTACTTCAAATCCTATATCAATGGCCACTTTTTTATGGATGCTAGTATGGATATCATATGTTATGTCAATTTTTATGGTAGTAAGTGCAGGGCTTTACAAGGATGTGGAAGGAGTACCTGCAAATCTTTGAAAACAGAGGATTCCATTGGCTGAAGAAGTTGGAACAGTAAAAATGAAATTTTGCAGATTAAGGCACACAGTAGGTGAATCAAAGATACAAAAGATGCAATATGGAGGGGATAGTATTCTAATGATGGATTTAGGGTGGCCTTGTCAGATGGTCAGTATGCCCAAAAGAAAGATAGATCAAATGAAGTGCAGTACATTTGGAGATTATGGAGGGCAAAGAGTTTCAATTCATCATCATATCAAGGCTCAAGGCCTATCATTAGCACAAGTGAAGATTTTTGGATCACCTGGAACTTGCAAAATCTATCCAAGTTATACATAGCCTTCTCGTACCATATTTTCAATTAAGATTTGGTAGTTTTTATCCTTTTTCATGCTTGTTCCTTGAATTTTTATGCAACTTAGAAGCCATTTCACAACCCTTGGCATAAATAAATTTTCAGGAATTTTTTTTGGGAATTTTAAAAGCATTTTTATAAATTTTTTAATATTTTTATCTTTTTTTAATGTCATTTTTCTTGATAAAATGGAGAAAAAAGGAAGCTCTCTATGGTTTTGAGTGGGATAAGGGGCCTTGAAATTTAGGGAATTTTTTGAGAATTTTTTTTATTTTTGTGTATTTTATTTTGTTTTTTTTTGGATTTTATTTGTATTTTTATCTATTTTTTGGTATTTTTCAAAAAAAAAGTGCCCCCAATAGTTTATTTTCTTTTTTCGTATTTCCCCCCCAAAAAACCCCCACCTTCGTCCCCTCTTTTTATTATTATTATTATTTTATTTATTTATTTACTTTATTTTTATTTTTAATTTTTTTCTTTTCTTAAATTTTGCCCAACCTCCACGAAGGGCTCAAAAAAAAAACCCTATATACATATTTTTTATTTTTCTTGGTCCAATGCTTTTGGCTCTAGAATGTGCCTCGGATGGCCATTTGTTTCAAACTTGGGATCATTTTCATGTCTTTTGGCACCTTGAACACATTTTTTGACTTAGTTACTCCAAAAGCCTAGCTTTTCTCTGAATTTTGGGCAAAACCCTCATGTTTTGAGCACATTTATCATGTGTTTTTCATTGTACACATGGTCCACATGGTCTATTCTCACCTTATTTTACCATATGTTTCACGTTTTCCCATATGCACTCTTTGTAGCTTTATTGTTTTATCATTTTGGCCCTCTCTAGAGCCCATAATCCTACTCCCTAGCCCTCTCTTTATCCTTCTAACTAGCCAGACCCTTACCCCTTCTTACCCTATTCCCCTTAGCCCTCTCTACCCTTTTGCTCCCACCCTCCATTCTCCATCATCTACTATTCAATGCACAATTTCCACTTTTGGTTCTTCTCTGGTGCTTGTTCTTTACTGCTCCTGGTGGACTTGGTCGTTGCTCGTGTCCTCTTGAAGATTTTGCAGCATAGGAATCTTGGTGTCATCTCGGCTCATAGTTTGGCTGTTAGCACTCCGGGACGGAGAGCCCATTAGGTGGTGGGCAATTGTTGAGCCCATCAAAGTCATATTGGTCAAAGTCAACATGATCAAAGTCAAAAGATCAAAGTCAAAGTGATCAAAGTCAACATGATCAAGGTCAAAGTCAAGATGGTCAGGGTCAAAGCATTCAAAGTTCAATTGTCAAAGTGCACAGGTAGTGCACAATCAATATTTATTCACAAAGGTTAATGTTTTGCAAAAAGTTGGATGCAGGTTGGGGATTGTCTTTCGTAAGTTCTCTAAGATTCAAAGTGTTTTTTAAGTGTTTGTAAGAACCCTCTCTTAGGTACACATTTGAAGAATTGAAAGGCAAAATGTGAAGTCATGTGAAGAGGAAGTGTACACAGAAGTGAAAATATGGTCCCCCAATTAAAATTTTCTGTTTTAGTCTAAAGTCACTACATGACAAAATAGGGATTCGTTGGTTGCCCACAATTGGAGACAATCTTGGGACATAAAAGTGAGCACTGTTGGTAGTAGTCAAGGAGGTCAAGGCCTTATGAGACACGAAAGTCAACGAAGGGACTCAGAGCATAGAGAAGGGCTAAGCAAAGCAAAGCAGTCAACGTAGATCCGACAAGTAGGCCATATAATTTTTCATGAAGAAATATTTCCCAAATCATTATTTTAGTCACTTCACACCATTGTAAATACCATTTTCCATTATCCCTACTCCATTTTGTGCAAGCCGAGGAGTCCTTGAGCTTGAGGAGTATTAGAAGTAGACATGTACCAATTTTCATAATTTTTAGACTCTGTTTGAGCCCTCAAGTAAGCCCTTGAACCTAATTTTTAACTAGGCTGGACATTAGGTCTGAACAGGGCCAAAATCTAGTAGAAAACTATAAAAAGAGCTAGAGAGCTCATTTTTGGGGGTTAGCTTGTTAGTGATTGGAGCTTGTGTAAGAGACTTTTTTGAGTAATTCAAGGAACTCCATTGTTTCTCTCTTTGTTCTTGCCTTGTGTGCACGCATGTGTGTATGTGTGTGTATGCTTGTGTGCTTCTCACTCACGCACTTGTGCGATCACTTGCTCATAGTCGTCATACTAGTCCTCATGTCTCCAGGGATTGACAATTATGAGGTGGATCTCCTCACGTTGGTACTTGCCATTGTGCTAGAGTGACACCAAATTCGGTGCCGTTGCCAAGGAGAGAGCTTGGAGGACGAGCATGTGATGGTACGATGTAGAGTTGTCACATTGGAGTCATAGGTAAATTCTTTACTTTCTCTTATTTTCTCTTTCTTACTTCACCATCATCATCCTCACCATTCCCCACCTCCATCCCCACCTTTGCAAAATTTTCAGTTTTTTGGTCATATCACCTTCCCCTTCTCATTCTCCTCATTTCACTTATGAGAGAGAGCAAGAGAGAGCTATTGTGGTTGCTATTTTTGTGCATTTTTTAGCATTTTGTGTAGGTTCCAATTGTATCATCATCTCCAGCAGGTTGTCTAGGTACGAAAAATGTCTGCACAGGTCTCGAGGCGTTGAACTCTATCGATCGCGATTGACAAAAAACTCGAGTATTTGGTAAAGCTAAGTGCATATTCATGATCTATAGGCCTCTTTGCATGGCATGCACGCATAAAATATTTAGCCGCTTGCTACAAGAAGACCTTTGAGGAAATGTTCTCTAACGGGTTCTAGGAACATCATTATGAAATTTTCATTCCTAGAACAACATATTTGCTGCATCTCTTTGTGATAGAACAAGCTATTCATGCCAATCAGCTATGTATGCCACATCAGGACATTCTAGGTCCAATTGATTGGGATAAGCTCATGACAGATTTGGCTCGAGGATTATGCATTCAAGAACATCACCTAGCCTCATATATTGTGAGTATTACATCAAGCACTCCCACCAACAAGGGACTCAGGGACAACAGACGCGAGAGAGGGGGGGTGTTGGTAGTAGTCAAGGAGGTCAAGGCCTTATGAGACAATGAAGTCAACGAAGGGACTCAAAGCAAAGAGAAGGATTAAGCAGGCAAGGCAGTCAACATAGATCCGGCAAGTACACCATATACTTTTTCATGAAGAAATATTTCCCAAATAGTGATTTTAGTCACTTCATACCATTGTAAATACAATTTTCCATTATCTCTACTCCATTTTGTGCAAGCTGAGGAGTCCTCGAGCTTGAGGAGTATTAGAAGTAGCCACATACCAGTTTTCATAATTTTTAGACTCCCTTTGAGCCATCAAATAAGCCCTCGAACCCAATTTTTAACTAGGTCAGACACTAGGTTTGGATAGGGCCAAAAGCTAGTAGAAAACTATAAAAAGAGCTAGAGAGCTCATTTTTGGGGGCTAGCTTGTTAGTGATTGGAGCTTGTGTAAGAGACATTTTTGAGTAATTCAAATAACTCCATTGTTCCTCTCTTTGTTCTTACCTTGTGTGTGCGTGAGTGTGTGTATGTGTGTGCGTGCTTGTGTGCTTCTCACTCACACACTTGTGCCATCACTTGCTCATAGTCGGCATACTAGCCCTCATGTCTCCACAGATTGACAATTATGAGGTGGATCTCCTCACATTGGTACTTGCCATTGTGCTAGAGTGACAAGCACCAAGATATTCTATCAGTTAGAAGCATATGTGAACCGACACTCAACTCAAGGCAAGACATTATTCTTGGTTAGACTAAGCAAGGTGAGCATAGTCTACACTAGGAGAGAGAAGATCAAGAGACATACAGTGAGTGTGCGATGCAGAGAAGCAAGTGCAGAGTGTGCAAGAAGTGTGATTTAGATGTGTGCAGAGAAGTCCTAAGCCATGCAATCAAAGGTCAAAGGTCCCATTGAAGCTATGTGCACCTCGACAGAAGGTGTTCCTTTATCTTACCCTTCTTCTTCTCCTACAAACACTCAAGTCCCTTTCTGCACAAGAATCCCCCAATAGGAAGTATCCTCGTGGAGCCCTCAACAAGGAGATTCCATTGTTGTGTGTTGCTAACAAAATACTTCACTAGTATCAAAGCATTCAACAGCAAAAATTTTGCGTGAGCAAAGCCATCATCACCTGCCCACCCAAGGCTTATGACTAAGGCAATGACCAAGGCATAGACTATTGGAATTTGGGGCCCCAGGATCATTCCAATACTAAAACCTTTTGAGCATACACACTTAATTAATTAAGATGATAGGTGAGAGATAGAAAGAAAGAGATCTTGAGACAAGGATAGAGAACGTAAGCTGGATGCTTACTCACTAAAAAATAGATGTCCAACTTACAACATGGGAGTACTACTCAACCATATAAAGTGGTGCACTCACTAATGGAAGAATATCCAAGAAGATGATGATACAAGATTTAGATTATGTTGAAATAATCTAAGTGTGTGTGAAGTGAACGAGCAACAAAGCTAACCTAATTCTCACAAAATAGCGTAATAAAATTGTAAATCAACCAACCCTAATTTTTTGATTAGGGTAGAGAAACCCTAAAAACAAAATATAAGGTTAACTCACAAAAGATACTTACCACCACCTTGTAGAAGACTTCTTGCTCCAAGAGAGTAGCCTCTCCTTCACCAAATCTTCACCTCCAAAGCTTTAGAATCTTCAAGCTCTAGCTTGAGATCTTTGAGTGATGATTGAACAATGAGCTAATACTCTCTTATATAGTAGTTTGTGTATCCCTAAAATCAAGCTTAATAAAGCATAAAGTTACAATGGAATATGTAGCTAAATATACGATTGCTTGCTTATCTCAAAATCTATTTCCGTTGAAATCAAAAGCATAATTGTATCCAAAAGCAAAAGCGATTCCACGATCTACGCCTGACGGGATTCGAACTTGGGTCAATAGTTTGAGAGCACCACAATCTATTCACGCTGCCACGTGCTTTTTCTTGTACAATGTATATAAAGAATATATAGTATAACTATTTTCCAACAGTTTTGGACCATTTTTGGACATTGCTTCCAACAATCCCCCCTTCAATGTCACAATGGTACAAGGTTCAATGACCTGCAAATCTTCTCATGACTATCTCTACTAAATGCTTTGGTAAATATATCTGCAACATTCTCACTAGAAGGAACATAAACCAACTCAGTGTGCTTCTTAGCTATCTGCTCTCAAATATAGTAGTAGTGTACCTCTATAAGCTTTGTTCCGGCATGATGCACTGGATTCTTAGCTATACCTATAGCACTCTGGCTATCTAAAAATATCTGAATGGGTTCATGTACTCTCACATCAAGATAACTGAAAATCTTCTACAACCAAACTGACTCTAGAGTAGCTGTAAATGCTGCACGATATTCAACTGCACATGATGAAGTGGCAATAGTGGGTTGTCTCTTTGAAAGCCATTAGATAAGACAATCTCGAAGATAAAAACAATATCCACTAGTACTTCTTCTTGTGTCTCTATCACTTGCCCAATAAGAATTTGAAAACATTTTTAGTAACAAATGTATAGATTTCCAAAATACCATAGCATAATTTGAAGTTCCCTTCAAATATTGAAAGATCCGCTTGACTGCTTTCCAATGTAACACTGTTGGATTTTGCATGAACCTTGATACTTGAGAAATTTCAAACTATATATCAAGACGTGTATTACAAAGATATATTAAGCATCCAACTGCTTGACTATATAAAGTAGCATCAAATGGCTCTGCATCTGCTACCATTTGTAAAGATGCGTTCTGATCCATAGGTGTTTGCATAGGTTTAGAATCAACCATCTGAAACCTCTCCAAAAGTTTCTCAATGTATTTTGCTATGTCATATAGAGACACTCATCTTGAAACAGAAACTGAATCCCAAGATAATAATGCAAAATGCCTAAATCATTCACATCAAATGTTTGCTTCAATTGTTCTTTGAACATCTGCAAATAATCATCTCTGGGACCTGTGACTATAATATCATCCACATAAATGATTGCTATACTCATCATACCTAGTTCAATTTTGACATAAAGAGTTGGAGCTACATTTGAGTTATGGAAATCAATGGATAAAAGATACGTATGTATCTTTTCATGCCATGCTCGAGGTGCCTGTTTTAAACCATACAAAGATTTTATAAGCTTACACACTAAGTGTTCTTTACCTGTCTCTTCAAAACCTTCTGGTTGCTGAATATACACATCCTCGTGTAAATCACCATTAAGAAAAGCGGTCTTAATGTGAAGTTGATATATATGCCAACCAAAATGTGCTGCTAAAGCACGTATTGACCTAATAACAGTCATCGTAGACGTAGGAGTGAATGTCTCATCATAATCTATACCTTTTTGTTGTGCATATCATTTGACAACCAATCTGGCCTTGTATCTATCAATAGTACCATCTGCTTTCCTTTTGATTTTGAAGATCCATTTTACACCTATAGCCTTCTTTACTTCTGGTAACTCACATAGCTTCCAAGTTTGATTCTTATGAATAGAATCAATATCTTCTTGCATAAATTTTCTCCAAATAGGAATGTTAAGTGCATTTTTAATACATGCAGGTTCATCTTCAACAGTTGTAAGTGCCGAAATATCATGAATCTCAAAGTCTTCAACAAAAGTTACATGATCTCTTTGTTGTTGATGTCTAGTCTGACTTCTCATTTTTATATGATCTTGTTCTTGTTGTCTAGTCTAACTCCTTGTTCTTCCAGTAAAAGTCTTTATACCACTATCTTTCCAAGTCTGATATAACCAAGTAGGTGTATCTTTAAGTAGGTGGATGTACATGTTCAACTTCCAGAGGTTCTGGAACTTGTCCTACCGAGGTACTAGGACTTTCTGGAACTTTAACTTCTTCCATTTCTGTAACCAAAGTGTCATGTGGAACTGACTCTGTAGAAGGTTGTGAAATTCCTCTTTCTTCAATTCTTTCTTGAATCCTAGGAATTTTAACTCCCTCTTGATATGGCTGAACATGTACATCCAGAATCTTTCTAAAAAATCCATAGTCATTTTCATAAATGAACTCTGGAATTTCTGCTTCTTTATCATAAACCTTGTTTTCAGCAATATAAGCATTACGTGAAAGAATAACTTCACTTGTCTCTCGAACATAAAACCTGTATTCTTTACTCTCAACAGGATATCCAATGAAAATAGCTTTCTTTGCCTTTACATCTAGTTTGCCATCATGCTCCACATCATCTCAACAAGTATTCTATTCTTTCTTTCTGCAACACCATTCTACTAAGGAGTATAAGCAATATTAAGGTGTTGAGTAATACCTTTCTCATCAAGAAATATCTAGAACTCTTTTGACAAGTATTCTCCACCTCTATCACTTCTGAGAATCTGGATAGTTTCCTGTATTTCATTTTCAACCATAGCTACAAACTTTTTGAACATAGGAAAGACTTATGACTTCAACTTAAGACCATAGATCCATGAGTATCTTGTAAAATCATCAACAAATAGAACAAAATACTTGAAACCTTGAATATATTCTGCTCTCATAGGTCCATTCACATATTAATGAGTAATATACAATTTCCTAGTAGCTGTAATATGACCATGTTTCTTGAAAGGTAGTTTATGCATCTTACCTTCAAGACAACCTTCACATATATTTGAATCATCTGGTAGCTTGAATGAGGGTAAACTCTCAACCATACCTCTGTCTTTGATACTCTTGAGAGCTCCAAAACTTATATGTCCAAATCTTTCATGCCATAGCTTCATATCTTCCACTGGTGACAAAGATTTGTCTGCATATGCCTGACTCATTTTTGACAAAACAAAGATCCCTCCTCTATGCTCACCTTGTAAAATACACTTATCATCTTTGTGTGATAAGATCTTACAAAGATCTCTCTAAAATACAACTTTAAAACCATCACTAAAAAATGCAGACATAGATAGCAGATTCTTCTTCATTTTAGGTACACATAGAACATCTGAAATCTGAAAATTACCACCTTCTCTTGACTTTAGGGTTACTGTACCTATTCCCACAACATCCAAATCATTGCCATCTACAATAGTAACTCTTCTACGTGAAGAATAGGAAAGAGAAGAAAACACATCTCTCCAACCTATCATATGCTTTGTAGCACCTGAGTCAAATATCCAAGGACTTGCTGAAAGAACTTGTAAAGCTGCCTGATCAAAAGCTACTTCCTCAATGGTGATACAGGCATAAGAATCACCTTGAGATTTCCCTTTTTTATCATCTTCTGCAACATTACTTGATGCCTTTTTCTTTTCTGCTGCAATCCTTTTATAACATGCTGCTTTTAAATGTCCAAGTTTCTTGCAGTAAAAAACATATTACTTCCTTCTTCTTAAAGACTTCTCTTTAGATGTAGTAGAAACAGAATCTAAAGTAGAAGGTGAGAGGGGTCTACTTTCCTTCTTGGATTGCTTTTCCTTCTTATCCTTCTTCTTCTTTTTACCCTTTGATGAAGATGAAAGTGCTTCTTCATTCTCTTTCATTCCCTTCAACTAATCTTCATCTTGAATGAACAAGAATTATAACTCTTCAAATGTAACCTCTCTATCTTTTGTGGTAAGAGTAAGAGTAGTTATGAAAGACCAATATGAGATAGGAAGTGAATTAATCAGCGTATTTACCATTTCTTCATCTGATACCTCAACTCCTACATTTAGAAGTTGATCTCTCAAGTCAACGAGTCTCATAGTGTGGGTTTGAATTGACTCACCAGCCTTCATCCTTGTATTTGCTAGTTGTCTCCTCAAGTGAGCTTTCCTAGCAGGATTTCTGCTCTGAAAAAGATTCTCACGCTTCAACCAAGTCTAGAACTTCTGCAAGATCTGATCTGTGGTAGAATATGCTTTTTGAAACTCATTGCTATGAATGAAAGTGCTAAAACATCTCTAGCATCCCACCTTGCCTGATCTTTAGTAGGAGGAACTGTAGGTAAAGACCTACCTGTGACTCTGGATGTCGAAGTAGTCACCTCTTCTTCAGTTGGTTCTGTAATAGTAATTCCAGTACCTCTTGAAGTTGTTGTAGCTTCTTCTTTGCCTTCTCGTTTGGGTCTTGTTAAGGATCCATTAACGATACTCCATAAATCCTTTGTCACTAAAATATTCATCTTCATGAAACTCGCATGGAATAATTAGAAGATCCATCGAACTTGTCTTCAATGTCAATTCTAATCTCACTCATCTTAACTTAAGTGTGTATGTCAATTATGCTCTGATACCAAGTGTTGGAATTTGGGGCCCCAGGATCTTTCCAATGCTAAAAACTTTTGGGCATACACAATTAATTAAGATGATAGGTGAGAGATAGAAAGAAAGAGATCTTGAGGCAAGGATAGAGAATGTAAGCTGGATGCTTACTCACTAAAAAATAGATGTCCAAATTACAACATGGGAGTACTACTCAACCATATAAAGTGGTACACTCACTAATGGAAGAATATCCAAGAAGATGATGATACAAGATTTAGATTATGTTGAAATAATCTAAGTGTGTGTGAAGTGAACGAACAAAAAAGCTAACCTTATTCTCACAAAATAGTGTAACAAAACTGTAAATCAACCAACCCTAATTTTGTGATTAGGGTAGAGAAACCCTAAAAACAAAATATAAGGTTAACTCACAAAAGATAGTTACCACCACCTTGTAGAAGACTTCTTGCTCCAAGAGAGTAGCCTCTCCTTCACCAAATCTTCACCTCCAAAGCTTCAGAATCTTCAAACTCTAGCTTGAGATCTTTGAGTGATGATTGAACAATGAGCTAATACTCTCTTATATAGTAGTTTGTGTATCTCTAAAATCAAGATTAATAAAGCATAAAGCTATGATGGAATACGTAGCTAAATATACGATCGCTCACTTATCTCAAAAGCTATCTCCGTTGAAATCAAAAGCATAATTGTATCCAAAAGCAAAAGTGATTTTGCGATCTACGCTTGGCGGGATTCAAAGCTGGGTCAATAGTTTGAGAGCACCAGGATCTATCCATGTTGCCACGTGCTTTTTCTTGTACAATGTATATAAAGAATATATATTATAACTATTTTCCAATAGTTTTTGACCATTGTTGGACATTTCTTCCAACATAGACCTTGGCATACCTTGTCATCCGATTCACTGAATTCACCATGGGCACCGTTGGCATCGTTGAGTGCACACAAAGGAGGACCTCAACAATCAAGGAAGACAAAGGTTCCTGGTACTTCGGGAGGTCAACCGTCCCAGTACTGTTCCCCCTAAGGCTCACTTAACCAAAAACCTCCTGCCACGAAGCTACACTTTTGTGGTGTTTGAAGAAGGGGAAAGACTAAGGTTCACATTATGCTGAACATGTTTTGGGCCCTAAAAGCTTTATTCTTTGCTTTCAAAACCTATTTTGAAGCATTTTTTGGGGGTGATTGTTGGAGCCATTTTGGAGTACTTTTGTGCATAGTTCTCTTTACACAGATTCAAGAACATCAAGAAGAGTGCTCTTTGTACTTCTCAAACAACAAATATTCACCTTTGGGTCTGTATTTTTTTCTTAGTTTCGTAAAGTGCTTTGTGAAGCTTGTAGACTTGATCAGTTGGTAGATGGGCAACTTGAAATGTGCACTTAGTGCTAGAATGATCCTTATGGTGGTAAAACTTGGAATAGGGGCAAAGGTTTCTTCATAGTCAATGCCATGTAGTTGCGTATATCCTTTGGCTACAAGTCTTGCTTTGTACTTGTCTAATGTGCCATCTGATTTGTCCTTAACTTTATAGAGCCACTTAACTCCTATGACTTGATGATTTGTGGGCTTAGGTACAAGTTTCCAAGTCTTGTCCTTCACGATTGCATCCATTTCAACTTGTGTAGCTGCTTCCCACTCAGGTTGTCCTTGAGATTCTTTGTAGTTAGAAGGCTCTGGAATTCGATAATTCTGATGCATCAATGCATAATTTATGTAATGACTTTGTTCTCGTTGCTGCTTTTCAATGAGCGTTTGTGATCTTCTAGGTTGATATGAAGTACTTGCTTTTGACGGGTCAATCACCATCCTCGTGATAAAGCATCAACTAAAAGTTTGGTAACCCAAAAGGTCCGACTTATTTCTAAATCATAATAACCCTAAAGAGAAAATTCACCATTGATCCCTAGTCTCTCTAATGCCACCTATAACATTTTGCCTAGTTGAAGATCATCACTAGGACTAGCTCCTTCTCTCTAGGAGTCATCAAGTGAACTCAATCCTACCACTAACTATATGATCTCCTTGTTGTCTTTGACAAGGTAGTGCCACTTCTATCTCAAAATCTAAAGAGCATAATACTCTCAACAACACATCTAAGGAAGAAGGCTCTAGTTGCGGAATCTATTCCACTTTCCCTTTTCTTAAAAGAGAGATTTCTTTGGATCAACTCTCCCTATAAGAGAGCATATGAGTCTTCAACTTGTTTTCCTTCCTAATCAATGAAGAGCCAACTCCATAGTGAAGGAACACTACTATGAGAAAAGAGTTAATGAATTTATAAATAGATCCATTTCTCTACTCCTAAAGTATAAAATAAGATATATCCGTGAAATATCTCTCTTGATTCTAGTAGAAATTGAAAGGTCCCAATAAGCTACCTGCCACTATCCTCCCAACCTTAAATAGTCCTTGCCCTTGGCACATCTAGAGTATCCTCTAAGGAGATGGAATAGCCTGGAAGACTCATGCTGCAGCCTTAGCTCCCCTAAGCTCTAGTCCTTGACCTGGCTAAGGTCTTCAATCAAATGTAGGTAGACCAATGGTAGACCATGGAGGTCTAAATAAATCTAACACACACACACACTCTCTCTCTCTCTCTCTCTCTCTCTCTCTCTCCCCCTTCTAGAGATCGCTAAACTCAGTGATAAATGAAGGAAAGTGTTTGTGAATTAGAGCTTCTAATTCCCAAGTAGCATTTGTAAGTGAACGGGTGGTCCATGCTACTAAATACTTTGGTATGGAGGAATTCTGTAACTACCACTTCCTCTTATCAAGGAGTCAAAACAGAACATCTAGCTGAGATATTATATCTCCTAAAGTGACTAAACCATCTACATGATTCTCATGACAAGAAATGAATGGTATGAGCTTGCTAAAATGAAATACTGGGTGAACTTTGCAATCATTTGGAAATTGTAATTTGTATGTGATATTACTAATCTTCTTCATGACTATCCAAGGTACACAAAATCTACAAGATAACTTGGGTTTCTGGCCCACTATTAGTGACAAACAAAGTGGAACTTGTAAAAACACACTATCACCCTATTCAAATTTTCATGGTGTGCGATGTCAATCTACAAATGCTTTCATCCTCTTAGTAGCTTGCTCAAGATTAAACTAAGCTATTTTCAATTTAGCTTGTATATCTATAATGAAATTTACAGAACTCAAAGATTTCCTGGGTAACCCAATGGTAAGACTAATGTGGGGAATAAACCTATAAATCACCTATGATGGGCTAACCACTTGCCCCAAAAGCCATGGTTGAGGATTAATTCCTAATCCTCCCTCTTAGGGTGTGGTTCAACCATCTCCTACCCATCGTTTTTGAGTCTAACAGAAATCATACTCTATGGATGATGAGCCCTTTCCTTCCTAGTGATAGAAGAAGAGGGAGATAGTCCCCACCATCCCAAAGATCATCAATCTAGAAAGATGAGCTAGTTCTTTAGTATCAATGTAGGTACTTATTGGATTCCCTTACTATATGGCATCCTATCTAACTTCCTCTTTGAGTGGAATCCATTGCTCATAAGTGAGCTAAGGTCAATACTAAGACTAGATGAGTCATGTAAGCATGTATCAATGCTCCTTGTGAAACCCATAAGTGATGCCAAACACTCTAAGTGGTTTCCATCTAGGCTATGCCATCTAGAATAGCTAGCCCTAATGTCAATGGACTACATTGCCTTGTAAGAAATAAAAATATGAATCCATGTGGGAATTTTCCTAAACACCCCATTATCTCTAGTACCAAGAGAATCTCTTTGAAAGTTCCTTACCTTCACTAACTATAGAATTAGCTTGATCACTCATTGGGATCCTATCATATGTGTCCCTTAGTCTCCATAAAATAATTGATGAGACTCTAATGAAGATTGAATGATCTTCTCTTAGGTGAAAATGAATAGGATTATCTCCTATCATATAAAGATAAACTTTTGGATATAAAATAATATCCTTCTACTTAATTAGATGTGTATGCTACTTCTTTTTTTTCCTTACTGTTTAGAATTACCATCCCATGGGTAACGTTTGCTAGGATGCATGGGATGGATATGCATATTGTTCCTTTTCTTCTTAAATGAAGATGTATAATTCTTTCACAAATGCCTAAATAAAAAGAATTTAAATATTCCTACAATTCATCTTCATAACCATGCATATGCACTAAACTATGGATCATGCAACCAAATTAAAAAAGAGAAAACAAGAAATAAAAAGTAAAGGGGTCTTCCATGTGATGATCCAATGATCCAAATGTTCTTCAATGTTGAAGGAGAATATTTGTATCTAGCCTTCCATCTCTTTCTAGTGATCTTCATATCATTGGAAATCTTATGAAAAGAGTGACTAATTTGGATGATCACCAAAGTGAACTTAGAGATAGATTCTCAAATGTGAATCTATATACCTATAAAAAATACTCCATGCAACACATATAAATAAAATCATCGAATTTGGAAATCATTTCAAGGGGTAAAAAATTCCCTCTTGCATGATTTTCACTTTTCTTCTTCATGACATAGAATGAGTTTCATTGTAGAAGAATCTTTCCAACAACATATGGATATGCCTTCATGGATAGATCATTGGACCTTCTTATGGATGGTGCAAGTCCAAATCCCACTTATGTCTCTATTGCCTCTTCTGATCCTTTTGCTATGGATTCACCATTCTTTTGCAATATGAGACTAGCATGCCCAATAGAGAAACTTTGCGAGATTCTACTTTGATTAGAAGTTGATATAGGTTGTTGTCTTGTGCGATAGCTCAACATCCTTAGATGTTACAAATGCAAGTTGAAATCTCATGAGCCACAAGCTATTATATATCATTTTTTTTGCAAAGACAAAGAGAGAATAGAACAGGGATCTCAAGAAGCCGAAGGTTGCAAATCCAATGAAAAAGATGTCCCTGAGTATTTGAATCCTACCTAGCCTCAATAGAAAAAAAAGATGATGTAGTAGGTCTCTCTTAGATTTCCATGGGAACTTGGAGATAATGATGATCCAGCGTTGATACTAATTAAGTGTTACAATGACCACATAGAGAGATGTTTCTCTTTTCCTCCCAACCATATGCCTCTATATATAGCTCTCTCCAAGAAAATGCCTACTATGGAAAGTAGCTACTAACCATCCAAGTGTCAGCCATGTAAGTACATGTGCACCAAGTGTTCTAGTTAACTAGAGTTAACACTTGAATGACCAAAATGATTTCCGATCTGAGATTTGAATGAACATATTGGATCCTCATGTCATAATTTTAAGGCTTCAATTTCACACCATATTTATGCTACTACACTCTCACACATACACATACACACACATGTATGCACATGCATACATACACACATATGTACACATGCATACATATAACACACATATATACACACATGCATACATACACACATATACACACATGCATGTATACATACACGCACATACACATACACACACATGTATACACATGCATACACATACGCACACATACACACACATTCATGCATACATACACACATGTACACACACATACACATACACACACATGTATACACATGCATACATACACACGCACACATGTACACATGCATACATACACACACATATATACACACATGCATACATACACACATATAATCCTATTTTTATTTTGAAGTTTTTTTTTACATCAAATAAATATAAAAAATAGGATTAGGGTTTTTACTCTATTTACACATACATACACATACACATATAATATATATATACATGTATATACACATGTATACAGAAATATACATATTTTAGGTCTAGATATTTAAGATTAGGGTTTTAGGGTTTAGGCATACATATCACTCAATTATATTTATATTAAGAAAAAATATAGAGAAAAATAAGAAAAAAAATCTGAATATATAAATAAATATATATATAAAATATGATTAGGGTTTTAGGATTAGGGGTTTAGATTTTTATAGGTGTTTAAGTATCTAGGTTTTAGTATTTCAGATTTAAGTCTAAGTCTTTTTTATTAGGGTTTTAGGGTTTTAATACGTAGATAACATATATACACAAACACACATATACATATAATACATACATACATGTAGATACACATGCATACAAAAATATACATATTTTAGATTTAAATCTTTAAGATTAGGGTTTTAGGGTTTTAACACCTACATAACATATATGCACACATACACATGCACATATAGTACATATATACATGTATATACACATGTATACAGAAATATACATATTTTAGGTCTAGATATTTAAGATTAGGGTTTTAGGGTTTAGACATACATATAACTCAATTATATTTATATTAAGAGAAATATAGAGAAAAATAAGAAAAAAAATCTGAATATATAAATAAATATATATATAAAATATGATTAGGGTTTTAGGATTAGGGGTTTAGATTTTTATTGGTGATTAAGTATTTAGGTTTTAGTATTTCAAATTTAAGTCTAAATCTTTAAGATTAGCGTTTTAGGGTTTTAACACCTACATAACATATATTCACACATACACATACACATATAATACATATATACATGTAGATACACATGCATACAAAAATATACATATTTTAGATAAAAAAAATATATAAAAATAGGATTCCATAAGGAAAAAATCTGAATATATAAATAAATATATATATAAAACAAGATAATTATATACATAAATAAATATAAAAAGAATTAGTGTTTTAAATAATTTAATTAAATATATATAATTAAATATATAAAATTAAATTTATAAAAATAGGATTACGTAAGGAAAAATTTTGAATATATAAATAAATAAATATATAAAATAAGATAATTATATACATAAATAAATATAAAAAGAACTAGTGTTTTAAATAATTTAATTAAATATATATAATTAAATATATAAAATTAAATATATAAAAATAGGATTACGTAATGAAAAAATCTAAATATATAAATAAATATATATATAAAATAGGATAATTATATAGATAAATAAATATAAAAAGAACTAGTGTTTTAAAAATTTAATTATTTATTTATAATTAAATATATAAAAATAGGATTAAGTAAGGAAAAAATCTGAATATATAAATAATATATATATATATATATATATATATATATATATATATATATATATATATATATATATATATATAAGGTAGGATAATTATATAGATAATAAAATATGATAAGAACTAGTATTTTAAATAAATAAATGAAATATATATGATTAAATATATAAAAATAGATTTAAATTTAATCATTTTAAATAGAGTGAATATATATACAATACACAAACACACATAATTGTACACCTATCTATATGCACATATATATACATATACACATATATATACACATGCATACATATATATACATGTTTTAGGTCTAGGTCATTTGGATTAGGGTTTTAGGGTTTTAACACCTACATAACATATATACACACATACACATACACATATAATACATATATACATGTATATACACATGTGTATAGAAATATACATAATTTAGGACTAGATCTTTAAAATTAGGGTTTTAGGGTTTAGGCATACATATAACTCAATTAAGAGGAAAAAAATCTGAATAAATAAATAAATATATATATAAAATAGGATCAATCAAGAAAAAATCCGAATATATAGATAAAATAGGATAGCTATATAGATTAGGGTTTTAAAATTAGGGTTTTAAGTTTTTTTAGGTATTTAAGTATTTAGGTTTAGTATTTCAGATTTAAGTCTTTAAGAGTTAGATTTTTAGGTTTAATAAAAAAAAAAAATGTTCTAAAATGTCCATATTGTAGCAGATGGCTTCTTTGGATCTTGAAGAGAGAATGGCATGTCCTTGCACACAATGCAAGTATCAAATTTATCGGAAACGACGGATTTGTACTGCACAAGTTAGAGAGTATGGATCCTTTGATAGGAGTCGACTGGAAAACCTATGCTATCATTTGCATGGTCCCCCAGGTGAGCAGATGGACCCAAACGACATTGCACCGGTAACCTCTCGTGGACAAAAGAGAGCAAAAAAGGACTTAGACGTACAAGCAAGCACTAATAATAATACACAGAATGAACATATGGAAGAGATGCTTGAAGCATTTTATGAGATGGACGAAGATCATGATGGTGAAGAAGGTGTCGAGAGTTTCATGGACACAACAAAAATTCCACGATCAGAAGTTGATGAAGAATATGAAAACATGCGAAGATTAGCTCGTTTACCACTTTACAATGGAGCAAAGATATATGTACTACGTGCTTCACTCGCGATGCTCAATCTGCAATCCATTTATGGATGGTCAGATAGTAGTGTCACTGAATTGTTTAGGTAAGTGGAGAACAAATTGGCTTTCATTTTGTATCACAATAACTTCATTTACTAATATCATTTTAATTGCTTATTGCAGGCTTCTTAAAGATCAATTTTTGCTAGAGGGCAATGACATGCCTCCAACACGTGGAGATGCGAAAAAACTTTTACAGTCCATTGGAATGGATTATACTAAAATTCATGCTTGTCTGAATGATTGCATTCTCTTTTGGAATGAGTATGAGCATCTCCACGTATGTCCAAAGTGTGGAGCAAATAGATTTAGAGAAGACATTGTAGGCGAAGCAATCCCTGCAAAGGTTCTTTGCCACTTTCCTATCATTCCACGAATTAAGAACATGTTTAGATGAAAATCTATAGCTGAGTTAATGTCATGGCATACAAAGAGCAGGTCTACAGATAATGTAATGCGAGTGCCAGCTGACTCTGATGCTTGGAAGCACATAGATAATAAGTGGCCAGAGTTTGCTAGTGAGCCTCGGTCCATACGTCTAGGCCTAGCTATGGATGAAGTGAATCCATTTGGATTACGTAGTTCTTCATGGAGCACATGGCCTGTATGTTTGGTCAATTATAATATCCCACCATGGTTGGCCACAAATAAAGGTCATTTATTATTAGCTCTTATTGTACTAGGTAAGTATAAGGTAAAAAACATGGATGTATATCTTGCACCACTTGTGGAAGAACTGCGCATTTTATGGGATGGGATTACTGTGCATGACATGTCTCAACCTATAAGAAGACGAGACGTGCGAGTGCAAGGCATACTTATGTGGACAATGCATGATTGGCCTGGTTATGGTGAATGTTTAGGTTTATCGATTTCGGGTTACCATGCTTGTTCTTTATGCGGACCACGACTCGAAGCACGCTATTCCAAAGCACTACGTAAAACTATCTATGAAGGACATCATAGATATTTGCCTGATGGACATGTTTTACGTGAAAGACAAATTGGTCGACAAGCGCAACACCAAATGAAAGCTAACGATTGGAAAAAACTATGGGATTTAGAAAATCCAGTTGCTGGCATGAAACAGTTGTCCATTTTTCATGAACTCCCTTATTGGAGTGAATTGGTGATCAATCATTTGGTAGACCCGATGCATATTTTTAAAAATGTGGGAGAGATTCTTTGAAAAAATTTGATCGAAAAGAAAGAAAGCAAAGCACAAAGGGAGGACTTAGAAGAGCAAGGTCGTATGCGAGAGTTGTGGGCAATTACTAAGCCCAACGGAACAGTATCGTTACCAAGAGCTCCTTGGGTGCTTCGCAGGATGGAAGAGCAACAAGTGAAGAAAACAATTTCAGAGTTTTGTACACCTACTGGATGCATGAGGTGTCTAAAGACTGCTTTCACACAGAACGACGATCTTGTAGGACTCAAGTCTCATGATTGGCATAAGTTTTTACAGTTTGTGCTCCCTATAGCCCTAAAAGATTGTCTTTCAGAGGATGTACGAAAAACCATTTATAAAATTAGTTCTTTAGTACGGTGGATATCTTCGAAAGAGATAAATAGAGATAGCATAGAGAGTGCGAACTCAATGCTATCGAGGCTGTTTGTATGGTAGAGAAATACTTTCCCACAAGTATTCTCACTATTCAACTTCATTTACTGGTTCATGTGGTAGATGAAGTTGCAATAGCAGGAACTGTCCATAGTTGATGGATGTTCTTCTTAGAGCGCTTTATGAAGACATTGAAAGGGTTTATTCGACACGTCCAGAGGGTAGCATGGCAGAGGGATGGCTTGTACAAGAATCTCTTGTATTCATAACTGAGTTTCTATGTATATTGGATCCCGAGATGCCTCGCTTATAGAGCGATGATGAAGATGTTCGTCTCGTAGGCGATGAACCACAAGGTAAAGGATTGCAAAGAAAAATGGATGCAACTTTCAGAGAGAAGGCAATGAAGTTTTGCATAGTTAACTCTGAGCCTATGAAAAAGTGGTTAGAAAGGTATGAACTTGCTAAGGAAACTAACGCAAAGGAAAGAGCTCAGTTTCGAAGAAATCATTCCACTCGATTTTTGCCTCTTCCAAAAAATCTTCGACCTCTCCCACCTTCTCCAACGAGCAGATGGCTAGATATAGCGGTTTCACAAGCAAAGGCAGTGGGTGAAGATATCTCTGAAGAAGAAGAAGAACTCGCAAAAGGATGTGATTGGGAGTATATTAAATACGGTGCACTATGGTCTCATGGACGAGACTTTCGAATCGCACGAATCGATCAAAATAGGTCTACTTTTGATAGTGGAGTGATGGTGAATTTTTTGCAAAAAAGTAGAGCGAGTGCAAGAGATGATAATGCTCTAGAAGGCGAGTTAGATTATTGTGGTGTCATTCAAGACATCTTGAAACTATCTTTCAGAAAGTTTGATTACTTTGTTTTTGATGTGAAATGGTTCAAAGTAGTCACCTCTGGAAGAAACGCAACAGTGAGACGGGATAAGAGCGGTTTGCTTCAAGTCGACTCCACAAGATTATGGTCAGATGAAAGGGATACATTTGTACTTCCCGAACACTGTGAGCAAGTTGTTTTTATACTAGATTCAAAAGACAGAGAGTGGCTATTTGTTTTACAAGTCACTCCACGTAGTAGACAAAGTTTTGAAAACATAGATGTAGAAGAAAGTCCATCTCTAGTGGACTCAGAGATTCATTTGATAGTCGAGGAGGAAGATATCATTGTTCGAGAAGAAGAGGTCATTGAAGAAGACGTCATTGAAGAAGAGGTCATTGTTCGAGAAGACAAAGCAATAGATGATGATCAGGAGGAAACCAACATAGCAAGCGATTTAGAAGCCATCAATATAGAGATGGATATTCTCGGTGCATCGGATCTTCAAGAGGATGCTAGAATAGAGGACTTTTGAATAAAACACTTGTACGTACTAATTTTTGTTTTTTTTTTGTTTATTCTTGTAGCTCAGTGATGAATAGCACCTCCTTTAATGTCAATCCGGGAAGACATGAGGATGGTATGAAGACCTCGAGCAAGTGAAGGCACAAATGTGTGAGTGAGAAGCACACCAACATGCACACACATACACACACACGCACACACAGCAAGAACAAAGAGAGTAAGACAATGGAATCACTTCTATTACAACCAAGTTCTCATACAAGCTCAAAACTACAAGAAGCTCCCCCAAAAATGAGCTCTCTAGCTCTATTTATAGTTTTTGACTAGCTTTGGTCCTATCCATGAAGGGCTTTGGTGTGCAGAACAAGAGGAGGAAGGAGGAAATGGAGGGAGAGAGAAGAGAGGAAAGACGCGTGGATATGCGTGGGAGCCTCGAAACCCACATAATGATCTCTCTTGAGGCAATGCTCTATATATGATGTATATATATGGATATGGGAGTAAGGTCACATGACCCTTACATCCCCAACAATCTCCCACTTAAGGGTCAATGTGACCATAAGTGGAAAAATATACAAAGAATGATGTAGGATTATACAATAATGTACAGGAAGAGTCCGGATCTCTACCCATACCAGATCAGCCTACACCAACTGCCTCAAACAAGGTGTATCCATGCACCTCAAACTGCTCTAGACTCATATCGATAAGAGTCGAGCTCACATCTGACTGATGCAAGAACTGACGAAGTTCTTGCAAAGCTCCCACTCGCTCTATGCCTATGTCAATCATCAAACGACTGACAACTCCAAGTGCAAATGCTCCAATAGCAACTGCAATGTCTGGTCTCGAGCATAACAACTTGTACATCAGACTCCCGAATGCTGACGAAACATGTGCTATCCTGGCTAACCTAAGTATGTCGGCCATGCCTGTATCCAAGGCATCCAAAGAACCATCATCAAGATCAACATGTCCTGATATATCTATGTCAACATCTGTCATGAGCGAATCCAAGAATGACTGCATAACTGCTGACTCCTCAGCATCTAAATTAGCCATGCTCACAACCAAGGATGTATCTAGCTGTGCATCATGAGAGCTAATATGCTCTACCATACACTGTGTATCATGAGAGCTATCGTGCTCTACCACACCAAGTGTATCATCATGCTCCATATGAGCTAAATGCACAATATCAACACCAAGATCAAACTGATGATCACACTCTAACTGAGTATCATCACAATGCTCTACATGAGCATCCATATCATGCTCTAAAGCATCCAACTGATCATCCAAAATATGCTCCAAATGAGCATCCACATGATCAACAAAACCATGCTCCATAGAAGCATCATGAGCATCCAAAACATGCTCTACATGTGCATCCATCTGAGCATCAGAATCATGCCATACATGTGCATCAAGAATGTCCATAGACCTATCTATAGGTAGACAGAATGAGACATGACGAGTCTCACATCGCACATAAGGCTGAGCTCCCACTGAGACGAGACTGTCTCTCACATGAAGTACCTGCAGTGGATACCTGTGCCCAACCCTGGCACCTCTGACAAGCATAAGCTGTCCCAACCGCAACTGAAAATGATGCTCACCAAGGAATGCATAACATCTGCTCTCCTGTAACTGGCTAAATGAAATCAAGCTCATAGGGAATGAAGACACATAGCGTACATGTCTGAGTATAAGTGATGCTCCACTAGGTAGCATAAGGTATACATCTCCTGCATCCTCAATGTCATATGTCGTACCATCAGGCATATGCACACATCCACGACTCTCACTTAAGAATCGACAAAACCACTCACGATGTGGAGTAACATGAAAAGTGGCTAATCCATCAAGCAACCAAGCCATATGTGTGCTATCCAATGAACAAGAGGAATCATGAGATGAACTATAGGAGAAAGTGATATCACCATCACTAGCATAATCAACTACCATAGAATCTCCTGAAACCACTACCTGACCTGCATCACGTGCATATCTCTGATGTCGTCGTCGCATCCGCCTGAAGCAACGTCGTCGAGTATGGCCATCACGGCCACAGTGCCAACATCGAAGTCATCGATGTGATCTATGTCTCACATGAGTCAATGGACTCGCATACATATCATGTAGTCTCTGCCATAATGCACTACTCGTCTCCTCATACATAACAGACTCATATATAGAATCCACAAGCTGTAATCGGATAGTGGAGCTGGCCAATGCATCCATATCCATCCATACATGGTCGGGCATATCACGAGGCCTCTGTGCATCTCTATGCACATACATGTGTAACCCTGCACGAACCAATATATGCCATATCTGAGCTTTCCATCTCAGAAAGTCAGTGCCATCAAATCGAGAAAACACCATGCTGGCAATTCAAGACTAGCAATGTAACAAGAGACTAAAAATGATACTCTATCCTCAATAGGATCACGCCTGCATATCCATATGCATAACTCAAATCACATATGTCTCACTAGAGAAGAAAACCATGTGAACCACCTGTCACATAACCATGCATCTAGCATGCACATAAAAACACGAGCATAAGCATGCTCACCAAGTCTCCAAAGTGATCAAGTAGATGTGAAAGAATCCTAGGAAAATTTCGACAGAGTATCCCCTGTAAACTGAGTAATCAAACAAGATAACCAATAATGAAAGAACAATAAGTAATTTGTCACCACTTGTCACTGATCAAATCAAGAAGATAATGGCAATTACATGTGCCAAAAAACTAATAGCAATACACGCCAATACAATGGCAATACAACTCCCACTCAAGAATAAATCCTGCAAGATGGTCCAATCTATCACAAATAACCTGTGACCAAGTCCAAGTGAATGGAGATAGTCAATGATCCAAAGCTATCGCACAAGCTTCAAGATCCACTAGAGCTCTCTTCTAGCATAAAAGCCGATAAAATTTCGGCAGCATCTCCTCTGTAAAATGGACTCTAGAACCAAAATAACCATGTGGGAATCACCATCCACATATGCCAAGAATCACACTGGCAAATATATATCAGTCAATGACCAAATGCTAATAATAGTGACAAATGAATGTGTAACTGAGGCTCCAATCTGGATCCTGTACCTACAAAGAAAACGAAGATACAAGTACCAAACAAGATCCAAAATCAACTCTCATAAAAGTATGTGCAATCGGTAAGTAAATTCGTAACCAAGTGACATAAACAAGATATAGACCACAATGCCACTATATATCTATGATCGAACTCATGATGACATAAACCTCAAAAAGAGTATACCACAATGTCATCTTACATGCCAAACACGTAACAAGATCATGCTCTACTCTCATATGGAGGAGCTACCACAATGATCATACATGTACAATGCTTTGAAGCTCTGAAAATAAGAGCTTGCACACCAAAAATTCTCTCTCGAAGAAGTTCCAAAGCAAATTCAACATCCAAGAGAAATTAGGGTTCTCATAGCAAAAATGTGCTACTCTGTGTTTTGCTGTTTCAGAGGTGATAACCTCTGAATCTGAACTTCTTCTCTTTAGCAAACTTCAAGATCTCATTCTTAGCTACGTAATGAGATAAAGAACACCTCAATCGGAGGTGCGTAGCTCAAGATATGCTCAAAACAAGCACCTGCTGTCAATTTCAATTTCACTTGCAACAGTACTGCTCTGTATTCTGCAATTTCGGCAACCTAAAACTCAGAATTTGGATCTGAGTTCTTCTACAAAGTTGTAGCTATCTTTCCAAGCTACGAGCAGCAAGTTGAATCATCGAATTCCGAGCTGTAGAACTCAAGTTATGACTCAAAAACCGGCTTGCTGTCCTACTCAATGTAGATTCGCCTTCTACAATACTTTGCGTTTTTCGAATTTTCGGCAGTCTAAAACTCCGAACTAGGTTCTTCGCCCTTCTGTGAAGTTGTAGCTCTCTGTGTTAGCTACGCACAGAACTTTAAAACGCATGAATCCGAGCTTCCTAGCTCAAATTACGGCCGAATTACTGAACAGTTGTCAAGAGATGCCGACTGCACTTCTACCTCTTCTCACCTAAGCTTCCATTGAAGCTTCTTGCACACCAGCCTTCAGCATGCTCTGATACCAATGAAGGGCTTTGGTGTGCAGAACAAGAGGAGGAAGGAGGAAATGGAGGGAGAGAGAAGAGAGGAAAGACGCGCGGATATGTGTGGGAGCCTCGAAACCCACATAATGATCTCTCTTGAGGCAATGCTCTATATATGATGTATATATATGGATATGGGAGTAAGGTCACATGGCCCTTACATCCCCAACAATCCAGACCTAGTGTCTAGCCTAGTTAAGAATTAGGTTCGAGGGCTTATTTGAGGGCTCAAACGAGGTCTAAAAAATATGAAAATTGGTAGGCAATTACTTCTAGGGCTCCTCAAGCTTGAGGACTCCTCGGCTTGTACAAAATGGAGCTACAAAAAGATGAAACAGTATTTACAAGGGTTTCTAGTGATGAGAATCACTTTTAAAATGATGTAAGGTTTGGAAAAATTTTAATAGGTTGCCTTAGTGCTAGATCCGCATGCATGCCCATACTTGGCTTCTTCCCATATGATGCCAACACTCTCCCCCCCTAGCGTCTGTCGTCTCTGACAGACCTCTGCTCCGTGGTTTGGTCAATGTAGTTCTGGAGTATATCAGTTGCCAATTCTTGTTCTTTGATCCGTAGTCCCCTGACCAAATCTCTTTGCAGGGCATCCCAATTAACTGCACCAGGCATGTCAGGTTGGGGTGTGGTGTAGAGCTCTGATTGCATTGTCTGTTCGCACGCGAATAGTTATGGCAAGTGGGTTGGGCGTGGCGCGAACACTTCCGAGTGTGCTTCCTAGAACCCCGTGGTGAACATGTCATCAAACGTTTGCTTGTAGCAAGCAAGGAGATATCTTATTCGTGCATGCCAAGCATAAGCCAATCGGATACTCGGGGTCGTGCTCATGTCATAAAGTAAGTCATAGGTACCATTTATGAAGCCCGGAATTGGCGGCTAGATGTGACGAACATTTCTAAAAGTCTTCAACACCACTTGCATCATGTCCAAAATTTTGAGCATCATCTGCACGATGACATCTGGCATGGGGTGGAGGCGTGGCATCCAATGTCTGATGGTAGCCATCATGTATGCTACTGTTGGTGTGCCTGTTGGGGGTGCAATTGAGGTGTAATTGAGCCATTTTTTGCAATTTGCATTGTTCTGAACCTTGATGGCAAACGCTTTCCATGATCTTCTTCTCTGCACTGGCCCAAAGCAAGGGTTATATTTCAAATGCATGGGAGCGTGATCCCATGTTCGTAGCGTTTTCGGATAGGTCTCCAATAATTTCTATCTCCAAATGGGTTGGAATATGGCCCCTTTTCTGGATTTCCTCTGGAATATCCTCTGGTTCGAGCTCTGTTGCAAAGGAAGGATGCCTATTGGTGACTCTTTTGATCTTTGCGTTGTAGTCTGCCAATAGTACAAAATAGGGCTTATACTATAACTCTGAACTAATTATTAGTCTTCTAGAGGCGAGGTGCCTGAAATATTCTGATTGCAGTATGGTTTCTTCAATGGTCCTCATGGCGAGCATTTGGGTGGAGATACGTTGCTCATGAGTTGTCCCCATTTCTTCTACCTATTTCATCCATGCCGAAGGGGGTTCCTCATATGTGTCTTGTCCTTCCTCCGTGATTCTGCCTCCTAGAAGGGGTTGAGGCTCATAGTTGTCTTCAAATGTTTCTTCCACTGGAATGATTATTGCTTCTTCTTCTATTGGTTGATCAGGTGGAGAGGGGGGTTGTTCATACTGTAACAACTTGATCTTTAACTCTTCCACTTGTTGTCGTAGCTCAAGTACCTCATTGGTCGTGGAAGAGTCTAGCTCTGGTGAAGTATCAACATTGACCACTTTTCTTGGTTTTGTCGTGTGTGGTATAAGCCTTGGTTGTTTCTGTAGTTCTTTCACTTGGTCGGCCAACTGATCATGTGCTTCTAAGAGGTTGGCATAGGTTTCCAATATTTGTTGGATACTTTCTGAGGGTATGGCCCGGAAACTAGCAGGGTCTATGGGTGCCCCTGGAGTATTTTCTATGGCGGCTTCCAGATTGTCTTGATTTTGTTGCTATAATCTCCTGTTTTCTTCTTGGGCAGCTGCTAGGTGACAACGAAGCAAAGCCATGTTTCTTTGTAGTCTAGCATTGCGTGCCAGCTGATCTCTGATTTGTTCTTCCATAGCCTTACCCGTCTCCGTATACTTGGCTTCGAGCTCTACATGAGATTGCTAGAGGGCGGTAACCTCTTGTTGTAATGCTGTATTACTCAACTCCAAGGCATTGACACGTGCCTGGAGGTGAGCCGACAATTTGCAAAGCTCATTGTTGTTATCTTCCAATAATCTATACTCATGCTTAAGTTGTGTGGCAGCTTCGAACATAGTGTCTAGTGCATGACTAAATGAGGTGGATGCAGGGGTAGAGGTGGAAAATGCAAGGGTTCGGGAAATGGGGAAGGGAAAAGTGGATGATGTGTCTACAGTGATTGGAAATGGTGATGTGAGTGAAGTGAAATGTGATGATGTTGGAACAACAGTGGTGGTGGGTGGTCCGGTGGATGGTGAAATGTCCATGGGATCGGACATGATTGTGTGTGAAGTGTGAATCGTGAATATTGGAATGGTGGGTGATGTGTTAGTGGCTGTGAATGTGGGGGAGGTGGGTTGTGCAAGGGACTTTCTATTATGATTCTCAATTTGTTGCACTATATTTACAAGGTTTGCCAAGAATGGAGGTAGGGTGGTGTGTGTAGGTTCTGAGGAGGTTGAGAGGGGTACAATGGGTAGGGGTTGGTAAGTCGAAAATGTGGTGGTGAAGGGAAATGGGTGTGTTAGTGTTTGGGTAGGGACATGTGGCTGTCCAAGAGCTGATTGAAAAGAAGGGTGACCTATGATGGTTTGATGGGTGGCAGGATGACCTAAATGAGGTTGGGAAGATGGACCTGCAATGATAGGGGTAGAGACAGGTAAGGACAACAAGATGGTGGTGTGCGATATAGGTTCACTATGGGTGGACACTGGTTGTTCAGGAAGGCTAGTGGTGAGGGGTTTTGAGGGCTGGATGGGAGGTGACGGTGGAGATGGTATCTTTATATTTACATCTAGTTCATCTCTGTTAGTTGGGTTGGCCATGTGAACATCTTCTTGAGTGGTGGTAGGGAGTGAGGTAGGGACTTTCATTTGAGTCATCTTTCCCCTTCGTGGTCGCGTATCGATCCTTCGTTGGACATATTGAGGGGTATTATGATATACCATGGTCCTCATGGCTTCCACGATTCCACAGGTATCTGCCAAAATCTTATGCCTTTTCTGCACTTGCTTGATCATTTTGTAGAGTCGTTTGAGTTGTGCAGTGTAGGCAGGGGCTGCCTCCTCACTCTCCTCTAGTTCATTCCTCTGCATCTCCTCTTGTTCATGTGTGTCTCCCGCCTGAGTGTGTTGTGCCTCATCCTCCCAATGTACTCTTCGTGCCACGCTATGTGGTCGTTCTCTCTGGGATGATGATCCTGGACCGTCATTATCAGAAAAGAATTCACTCTCAGATAAGTGTGCTGTTTGCAAAAATCTCTCAAAGTTGAAGGATGTATCCTCTCCCAATGTAGCCATGGATGCCAGCTCAGCATTCGAGGGTAGTGGAGGGGCTGATGGAGTGGGTTGTACCACGTCCCTTGATTGTGGTCCTTGGAGGTGGATCGTGAAAGGGGCTACTTGTTCTTCTTCTCTACAGGAGGCTTCTGTGGTGACCTCGCGAGGAATTAGAACCTGTGAAAGTGCTCCACGCATTCTTTTAGTGGGTTGAACTCCTGATTTCTGCCCCTGGAAGAATTCCAACTGTGAGTACTTAAGGGCCCGTGCGATCGGCACATCATAGGCAAGGCATCTGTAGATAATTCTTGTAATCGCACAACAACCATTCAAAGTAGGCTTTCTCACGCCTCGTTTGCCTACTTCATATAATTGGTCAAGGATCCACACTGGCATTTTGATAGCTAAGCTCCCAGTCTCCGCTAGGTATAATCCATACCAGATCTTCTTATGAGGATGTGTGAATCGGTCTTGCGCTGGAAATGCAAAATGTTGAAGACACATTCGCAATGGTATAGCATTGTTCGGGGTAATAGCACACATTTCTTTCAATTTCTTGAGTTTATTGTTCTTCATAGACTCCGGTATCAAAGGATCTTAATCGGAGGGTACATGGGTGCCATACATCTGAAGGGCCTCCCTGATTAAGGTGACATTCAACTCAAACTTTTTCATTTCCTCCTGGTTTGATAAAGAGGCCACCAGGAATGTGCCTGAATGATCTTTGTCTCCTGTCGCTTTCAAAGTGGCAATCAAGTAATAGCACCTAAGGAAATCAGGTTTAGGCAGAGATGCACTAAAATAATCCTGTAACCCCGCCTTCTGCCAGATACCTTGAAGAGAAGCTACATTTTGTAATGCTTCAAATTCTCATGTGAAGAACTGAAAGGTCCACCAAACTCCTCCGAATTCCAACTTGGACTCCCAGATATGATTTGCATCTCCCAAATCTCATGGCATCTCATTGAACCAATGAGAATGTCCTTTCACTCTCTCTGTTAGGCCACTCGGTGGATCCGAGATGGGAATTCTTTGCACATTCAAGAACTCTTCAGGCCTCGCTGTCAGTGGAGCCTCCACAGGCATGGTATTCAATTTGTTTTGAGTACTAGGGCCTGCCTGGGAGCTCGTGCCTGCTGTTGCCGCCATGAAACTTTTGATGCTTATCTGCTAGAATAAGAAAGGCACATTAGTGTTGCATAGGAAATAGGATGCATTGGTGTTCCCTCCACAATACTAACATGATAATCCAGATGGTTAGTGGTTAGAGGTGAGGTGTTTGTGATAGATTTGAGTGGTGGTTAGTGGGTTATGTCATCCTAGATGCATACTTGGGATATGCAATGTTCTCATAATGCACCTACCTCAGAGTGGATGGATTTACAAAATTGGGTCAGGGGGTTTGATACAGGGTTTAAGTCTCCAAAATTTGATTGAGGATTCATAGCTCTTAGAGCTGATGACAGGGAAAGATTTATGAACTAGATTGTGCTAGATTTGGGGCCTTTTTGGGTACCCATTTCCAGAAATTTCTAGGTTTGACTGAAGGTGTAGCAGTGTGAGGTGTAGGTATCTGCCCTGAGCTGTTTGCCAAGAGTACTTGTGAGTGTTGATCTGAGCTAGTGATAGGAGGTGAAGTTATTTGGGCTTGTAAGCAGGCCTTGGGCACGCATATCCGTCTAGAATTAGGGATTGCCTTCATTGACCGCTTAGGGACTCAAATAGAAATGGTATGTCTAGATTGTTGCCTAGGGAACTCCTTCTTTTTGGTCCTTGATGGTGTGGCTCGCCTGATGCCTTTTTGAGAACCTGCCTCTAGAGCCGGGTTTTTTCCCCCTTGCGTATCCAGGTCTGCTTCATGCCTCGAGGTACTTCATAATGTGGAGGTTGGTGCTCATGCTTCTTGATCATCGGTCTCCTCTGTGTTGGGTGTTGCTGAGCCTTCCCCTTTAGATTCTTCTTTGGAATAGATGGGAACTCCTTATTGACTTCTGTACCTTCGGTAAGAGTGACAATCCTCTGCACCATAGAACTTTGGACAAGAACAACATTGTTATCTTCATGTGGGTTCCTGGAGGGACCAGGAGTTGGTGCCTGTTCTAATGGTTTGACTACTTGATTTTCTAATTCAATCGTAAGGCGGCTTTGGCCTACCCAAACCTGAAGAAATCCACTTCTTAGGTTGAGGTTGACTACGTGATCATAGATTCAGTCTTGGCCCAAGACAAGAGGTTTGGTAAGATCCTCGTCTTCACACACTAGCACTTTTGCTGGCATTAGGACCTCTTGAATGTAGAGGGGAAGTTCCACCTCTCCCATGCAAGGGGTTTCAACTCCTCCTAATCCTATCAGATATGCTTCTAGGGGTTTTACCTCCAATTGCAATTGCTGGCAGTAAGAAAGCCAAACTGCACTAGTGGCTGCTCCTGAATCAATTAAAGCTCTCACGGTCCTTGCCCTCTCTCCTTGTCCTACTTTTAGGGTCACAAAAGGTCGTCGATCAACTATCTTATGAGACCGTTCACCAGAAGCTTCACACATGGCTATGTGATAACCTAGAGCTTCATGAGCATCAGTCATGGGTTGATCTCTACCTTGCCTTCTCAATTTCATTCGTCGAATGCGTTCTAAAGCTTCGGCCTGTGCTTCTTCTCGCATTCGCTTTTCCTCTTCTTTACGTTTCTTTGTAGTATTAAGTCGATTGAGCATTTCTTCAGTTAGGGGTTCTTGATATAGCTTGACTCTACATTCGCTTATGTAACTTGGTAGTACGTCACCCTCTAGAGTGGCTAGTTGTACTGCTCCACTTGTGGAGATCCTATTGATAATCATTGGTCCATAGCCTCTTTTCTCTAATTTTCGTGCATGTTGCTTCAATGTGTAGACTAGGACTAGGTCTCCTGCTTTCAAGCCTTTATCCTTCACATGTGTATCAAAATACGCCTTTTGCCTCTTCTTGGCTGCATAGATTCCTGCTGCAGCCCTCAATCGTATCTCACCTAAACGTTCAAGATCAAAGATTCTAGAGGAGAGTTCATGGCCTGTCCAGTCATGCTCTTGTGCTACTTTTAATGTAGGTATCAAAAATTCCAATGGTAGCACCGCATTCTGGCAAAACACCATCTGAAAGGGTATGGCTTGGAGTACCGTTTTATAGGCAACTCGGTATGCCCAAACAGCGTGGTGTAGTTGTTTGTCCCAATAAGAGCGTTTATTATTCACCACTTTAGTCAGCACATTGCATAAGATCTTATTTGTGCTCTCAGCCTGGCCATTAGCTTGTGGATGATAGGGGGCAGACTTCTTATGTATCACCAAGAATACTTGGAGAAGGTTTTCTATGACTTCATTCAAGAAGTATGTGCCTCTATCACTCACTAATTCTATTGGCAATCCGTATCTAGTGAACACATTTTCAAATAAGAACTTTGCTGTTGTTTGAGCATCATTCTTCGTAGTGGCTTTCACTTCTACCCACTTGGTTAGATAGTCTATGGCCACAATGATATACTCAGCATGTGAACCCTTAGCTGGGGGATTAATAGGACCAACAAAGTCTATTCCCCACTTAGAGAATGCACGTCCACCCATCATAGGCTTCAATGGCATCTCATCCTTGCGTATGGGATACTAGGTTTGCTGACAAACATCACATCTCTTCACGTAGGTATGTGCATTTATGTGAAGAGTTGGCCACCAAAGACCTGCAAATAAAATTGCCTTGATCACCCGATCTGGTCCAAAGTGTCCTCCTGCTACACCCTGGTGAGCAGTGTCCAAGATCTTCAAATATTCGCTCTCATGGACACATAGTCTCAGGTAACCATCTTTACCATGTTTGTATAAATTATCACCAATGATTGCATAATCTAAGGCTTCTTGTTCCAAACTCCTTTGTCTAGCCAAAGTCATATCTTGAGGGAATGTTTTCGTCCTCAGAAAGGCTACTAATGGTTCACTCCAATCTGGTACTAAAGATATTCGATAAAGAGTAGCATATTCCACTGGTGGTTTAGTGCAACAGATTGGGCATTCTTTGCACATCCTATGGACATCAACTTCCATAGTTGGCCAATGCACTCCTAGTCTCCTCAGTGTCTGTAGGGTTCGTTGTTTTGAGTAGTGTTGCTCTAATGCACCTACATGTGCTAATTGCAACCATTTAGCGTACTCGTCCTCTTCCACGCAACACGCTAATACTCCTTGCTCCGTATGTTTGTACATACTTCCTGCCAAGATATGATACTTTTGAGCTTTTACTATCTCTCTATCTTTTGTGTGTATTGCCGGGTGATTAGGCCCGCATGTCAATACTGGCACTAATGGCTTAGCCCACTTAGGTACAACTTCCAAATTAAACAAGTAAGCATCAGGTAAGTCATCTGACACTCCTTGTGGGGCCTCTCCTGATGTGAGCCTTGAGAGATGATCTCTCTCAGGTGGGTCTTGCCTTTCCTCACCGCAACCTCAAAGTCGTATTCCATTAGTAAGAGGAACCATCTTACCAATCTGCCTGTATTGCATGGCTTGTTTACCAAGTACAACAGAGCTTGATGATCAGTAAAAAATTTAAACTTATTTGCAAGCAAATAGTGTCTAAACTTTTTAACTGCATATACCATGCCTAACCCTTCTCGTTCAGTGGTGGTATAATTTCGTTCAGCTGCATTCAATTGTCTACTGGCATAGGCAATTGGAAAATCCATGTTACCTTCACCTGTAGGTTTTGTTAGCACGCATCCAATAGCATAATTTGATGCATCCATATGGACATGGAATGGCTTGTTCCAATCTAGTGTGGTCAAGATTGGTGCTGAACATAATCTTCATTTGAGATCCTTGAAAGAGTTCTCACATTCATCAGTCCACTCAAAGTTAGTTAGAAGAGCATACAGAGGCTTTGCAATGACTGCATACATGTGAATGAGCCGGCGGTAGTAACCACAATGCCCCATGAAGGCCTGTACCTCCTTGACATTCCTTGGCCTAGGTAGTTCTGCAATGGCTCTCACTTTCTCCTCATCCGTTGATATGCCATTCTTTGACACTATGTGCCCTAGGATCTTGCCTTGCCTGACCATGAAAACACACTTTTCTGGGTTCAAGCAGACTTGATATTCTCTACATTTGTCAAAGATTTGTCTGAGTTCAGGTATATGGGTCTGTCTAATGTTGGAATGAGCGCAAAGATCATCAACATAGACTTCCAAATTTTTCCTCAAGAACTCTTTAAACACGTGGCACATCAGCCTCTGGAAGGTTGCAGGTGCATTGGTAAGCCCGAATGGCATTACCCAAAAAGCAAATATGCCCCACTCTGTGGCAAAAGCCGTCTTATGCTGATTTTCTAGTGCAATGGCTACTTGATTGTAGCCAGAGAACCCATCTAAGAAGCTGTACACTTCCCTGCCTGCTACCCTTTCTAATAGATGCTCAGTGATAGGAAGCCGATAACTATCCCTGATAGTGGCTGCGTTAACCTTCTTCAAGTTAATGCATACACGTAATTCGCCATTCTTTTTGGGCACCACTATAATGGGGGATACCCATTCAGTGTGCTCAATTTCATAGATAAATCCAACTTCAACCAAGCGATCTATCTCCTCTTTGATCTTGGCAGCATAGTTGTCATTGTATGTGTATGGCTTTTGTTTAGAGGGTCTCGCATCTGTGGTCATGGGAATCGTGTGTGAGAATATGTCTGGGTCGACCCCTTTCAAGTCCTTATAACTCCAAGTGAATACATCTCTGTATTCTCTTAGCAGGGCTATCAACTCTTGCTCTTCTTCTCCCGTCAGGTCATGCCCTATGTAGGTGCATCTTTCTTCTCCCTCTTCTAGGGCTACAACTATTTTCTTGGTAGTTTCCTTGCTATCATAGGCCTCTCCTGATTGTGCCTCGCGTTTAGGCATTCTTATCACGACTCTCCTATCGTCTATCTCATATTTTTTAAAGTTTTGAGGGACCTCAAACAAGGATTCTGCTTCCTCTGGAGTGACTTCCTTCTTCTTTCTTTTCTTTCTCTCACTCTTAGTGGTCACTTCTGTGGTTAATCTCATATCATTAATGATCTCTTTGTGTCTCTGAGGGTGAACCTCTACCTCATAGAAGTATTCTTCCTCTGATGCAAATTGTGGGTCCATAATGATTGATTCTAGATCAGAGTCACTTGCATCCTCAAATGCATCAGGGCTGGGTTCACATTCTTCTAAAATTGAGTCTCCCATGATTGGTTCTATGGAGAAGATTGAAATGTCATAGCCATCCTCGTCATAGTGGGGTGTCCATTGTTCTTCATTGATGGCTACATCCATTGTTGCTAAAATTTCAACCCAACCATGAGGTTCAAATTCTTCGTTAGGGAAAACTATAGGTGCATAGGCTGGGTCTTGAATTGATCTATGGGTTTCTTTTGCACCTACCTCTCGGGCTTTTTCTCTCTTCTCTTCTTCTACTGCTACCTTTCACATCCATAAGTGGGTGTCTTCATGCATCCATGAGGATCCTGATCCTATGGAATGCATTGACTCAGTATCATCTTTGGCTCTATGGATGGGATTCCATTGGATAGGGGGTACATCTCTATGAGAGTAATCCTTGAGATTGACTTTGGTTGTAACACCTAAGTATTGCAAATACAAGGAATTGGTTCCCTAATCCTGTACCACTTGCAACTGCCGCATAAATGGTCTCCCCAAAATCATCTCGTAGGCTTGGTTTTTGCTAAAGTCGCATATAGCAAAAGTGTGTTCGAACTCAACACCACATGTAGTGAGAGTTATTCCTTCTAGCAATCCTAAGGGCCTCTCAATATGACCATAGGCCATCTGCAAATTCATTCTCGTCGGCTTGAGCGCTGGCTTGCCCCAACACTTCCATAGGGAAGTGGTAGCAATTGCAACTCCGGCACCTGAGTCCAAAATTGCCTTGGTTGTGTATCCCTGATGGGTAACCGGGAGATAGGTATTTCCTTCTTCTCCTTCACTCATGTCTCCTATCTTATCCAATGGTATTTCTGGCACTATTCTATGAGATCCTACTTGGGAACGCGATTTCGCTACGTCTGGCACTTGTTTGGCTATGTGTTTCCACACTTCTGGCTTAACTTTGAGTAGCTCTTCTAAAGTGAGGTTGCACTGCACTTTAGTGTTCTTCACTACCTTCGTATTCCTAGGTATGATTGAATCCTCATTTCTTATCATGACCGTGGGTGCTCTCATGCAAGTTGACTTACTTTCCCAAGGGCCTGTAAAATGGGGTAATTCCTGCAAGGAATTAGACTCAAAGTCTAATCTCTCATGAGACTGGGCACTCTCCTGCTCTTCATAAATAGAAGGGATGTACTGTGGAAATTGATCATGTGCATCATCCACAAGTTCAATGGGAGGAGGGACTTCACTTTCCTTTGCCCATTTCTCTTCTTGAATCTCTCTCAAGAACTCTGGTGAATACCTATTCATAGAAGAAGAGGCGTCTGGTTCAGTGGAATTAGGCACATAAGCTTCCTGGGGAGGAATGCTTATTCTATCTCTTGCACTCTCCTTAATCTGGGAGGTGACTCCTTTCCCAGACTTTGTAAGTAACCTCTCCAATCTATCTAATAGACCATCAAAATGCAAGGGTGTTCTTGTGGAGCTAGAGCCATTGAACAAGCGACTGGCTTCAAACATGGCTTGCGCCAATTCGACCATCTTAGCACAAAGCTTTGTTCTCTCTATCTCTAGATCGGCTCTTGGATAACATTTATCATGATC
The DNA here is from genome assembly GCA_020310875.1 of Ceratopteris richardii. NCBI lineage: Eukaryota > Viridiplantae > Streptophyta > Polypodiopsida > Polypodiales > Pteridaceae > Ceratopteris > Ceratopteris richardii. The sequence goes on from CM035414.1 coordinate 56,213,017, forward strand.
TGTCACGTTTGGCCCTTCCTGGATTCTCGCCTGATATGCTTAAAGAATCATGTCTAGATCCTTAGGAGTGGGATCCGCTAGGACTGATCCTACTCTGGGTGGTGGGTGGGTTACGTGTGGTGGATTAGAAAGTTGGGGAATGGAAGGTGATGGGTTGGGGGAAGATGGAAAGGGTGGTGGTGGGGTAGTGTGAGAGTGGTTTTGAGATGCGAGTTCACTTATCTTTGCTTTGGTTTCTCTCAAGCTTTCTTCAAGTTCGCTCATTTTATGTGACCATTGTCTTCTCATTCTCTCCCGGCTATCTCTCCATGCTCTTGTCCTCTTCTTGGTTATACTCTCTGTCTCACTAACCTCAGAACTCTTTTCTTGTCCTACTCCTTGGGTTTGTTGCAAGGCTTGAGCTCTAGTGACCACATGCACGGGGGCTGTGGAAGTTATACTTCCTGTAGAGTCTACCACTAACCCAATGACGTTGATAGGAGTGATTTTTGGTAGGTTATTGGGGTTCTTCGGGCAATCTCGTAAGAGATGCTCTTTCCCACAATATTGACAAAAGCCCTGAATTGTCACTGGTTGGGGTTGTGTAGGGGCAGGCAGTGGACAATCACGTATAAGGTGATCTCCCTGACATCTGAAGCATGGTCCTCTAGGAAATGGGGGTCGCACTTGCCTAGGTTGAAGTCTAGAGTTGGGGTTTGTGTACATGACATTAGCATACTCAGGTTCCCCACTATTTTCACTTGGGTCCTCATAATAGTATGGCTCGTTATGCTCGGGTGAGTGCATGTAGTAAGCTTGTAGGCTGTCAATATGTGTGGAGTCAAAACTATGGTCACTTGGATCACTGTCTGATAGCTATGGTGTGACTGAGACAATGGCTCTGTTCAGGTTTTCTTCAGCAGATGCATATTTCATTGGGATCACATTGGTTGGAGCAGGGGGTTGCTGTGCTAGGACTGGTTGAGGTCTCTGCTACCCTTGATAAGGTGGCTGATAAGGTTGTTGTGGTCTGTTGTATTGCTGTGGTGGGTACTGATTATGGTATCTACCCTGGTGTGGATATGGCTGAGGATAATTTTGTCTGACGGTTTGTTTGTTATAAGGGCAGTCTTGTGCAGTGTGGTTGGTGTACCTTCGCTCTATGGTGCAGTACTGGTTACTAGGATTCACTTGGGGTGGGGCCATAATGGGACATACACTAGCCATAAGGTCACCTCCACAAGTATAGCACCGCTTAACTAGGGCAAATCTTGGAATTTGTTTGCTAGAGACGCCTAGTTTTTGAGCTACCTTCTCGGCAAGTTCCTCAATGGATGTGGATTGACCACACATGAGGCTACTAGAGCTATCCGAATCCTTGTAGATTTTTGATAGCTCCAACTCCTCGCCTAGGTTATCCTCGATGTCTATGCACATGTGCACACACTCTTCTATAGTTCTGGAGTCCTTCAGATACACATATGACCTGAGCTTGGTGCTCAACAATCCATCTAAGAACAAAGCAACTTGTTTGGCTGGTGTGGGTAACTCAGGCATTGGGCACCTCTCCAGGTATTGCCTAAACCGTCTTCCTACTCGTCTGATTGTCTCTTGAGGTGTTTGCTTAAAGCTATGAATCAGGGAGGAGGTATTATGCCGTATGCCACTCTTAGAGAACTCAGTGACAAAAGCCTCTAAAAGTTGGTCTATGCTCCTAAACTGTCTCTCATTCAGGGGTTGAAACCATGTAAGGGCAGTGTTCCTAAGGGTTAGACCAAAAGCATTGTATTGCGTGAATAGGTCCTCCACTTGTTCCGCTCTCAAGACTTGTCTAAATTCAGCTACATGATCGTATGGGTCTCCTGTGCCCTCAAAATAGTTCTTCATGGACTTCACCAGTTGAGTTGGCCTCAGGGTCCTAGTGTGTTCTCTTGGCCTTGGAAAAGGGAATTCATCAACATTTCTTTGGTTCCTTGGGGCTCTAGGTCTCTTGGTTTCTTCCCTATCTATTTCTGTCCTCATCCATTCTCTTCCTAGGGGGTTGGCAAAGCTAACCTCAGGTCTGTCTCTACTTCTATCTCTTTGAGCTCCATGAGCTTGGGAGGTCCCAGCTCCTTGGTGACTGTAGGACATATTGGACCGAGGTTGGAGAAAAACAAATTCACCCTTCCAAGTGTAGGCATGTCTGCCATGCTCAATGACCACGAAGATCCTCTCTGATGTATTGTCTAGGTAGGTTACTTTGCCTGGGCTATCAGGGTCTTTAAACTCATAGATTGTGAGAGCACCTACTTCATGAGGCTGGGTAGGCTTATATCTCCAAAAAGCCTCATCGGTTTCTCTGTTTAAAAGCAAATCTATGCTTTTAATATCCTGGGGAATCCACTCTGGAGTCATGATTCTAGTCAAGACGGATTTACCACGGGGAGTCCTCGGCTCTCTCTCTAAGTTCCCTTGTTCTATATCACCCATGTCGATCTCTGCGATCACATTCCCAAACTCGTCTGTTCTATCTCGAAGGGTGGAGACTACATAAATAGTCCCTTCTTTATCTAGGTATGCTCCATTCTCGAACTTGACTACTGGGTGTTCTAGTCCATGGGGTTGATCGGGGTTCTTAATCTGGACCAGAGATCTTCTCAGGCCGTCTTCGTAGATGCGAGCACCTAGACGATTAGTCCTGATGTATTCCAATTGAGTCTTGTAAGGTCCTTCTGGCTTTTCTAGATACGCCACCCCTGAACTACCTACTGGTCTCTCCATGTTATAGGGCATCTCAGAATCACTTGTTTCTGATCTGGGAGTGTATGGGTAATCACTCAACTGCTGGGCCCAAGACTTAGCAGTGTGATTGACACTAGCTTCAGAAGATCTGAGGCTTTGTCAGTCTCGGCCTAAGTGTCTGCCTGACCTAAGGTTCATATGCTTGGTTTCTCTACCCCCTTGGTCCCAAGTACACTCTCGTTGCAGGTTAATTTGTACCAATCACTTTGTTCTTTTTAGTTGAATATTGTGTTAAGCTCTTGTTTGGAATCACGTCGTCAGGATTACTTAAGTGAATTTCGCACTTGATATTTGATCGGTTCAAGTTTACTTTTGTCCCTTAGGGTTTTCGCACTTAAGTCCTACTTAATACTTGCACTTAGTTAATTAGTTCTCTTGGAATTGATTCGTGCCTAGCGTTGCTCTAATTAATCACCACACCTAAGTCGTACTACCCTAAGCTAGGAATTGACAAAGGAGGGTTGAGAGAACTTCCAACCTCAATACTCTGGTTGCTCAGACTGCTACACCAGCCCAGGAAGCCTTCTCCCAAGCTTGGTACTCACCCTTGCTAGCTTGCCTTGGAATGCCTTGAGTGCACGCAATGTTCCTGCAAAAGTTCACAAGTTAATATAGCTCCTTTACCATAATGGATTGAAAGACACACATCAACAATTACAGGCCCCCCTTGGAGTAACTCACTGTACCCCCAAAATCCTATGACCACCTAGTCCAACCTAAAGGCCAACTTAAAAATACATGTTCTAAACTCCACGTATGATTCTTACAAAAACCAGTTGAGATCCACGTAGGATTCTCAAAAAGCTTTCCAACGAGACCAAAATCTCATCAACCGGAGTTCGTATGGTGAAGTTATGACCATTCAGGCACTTAGGGGTCAAAACAGGCTCTCAGGGTTCAGAAAATTCCTCCCTGGTTTTTAGGTATTTTGCTCACTTCTAAAGCTCTAAGATTATCCCAATGTGCCCAAGATTTAAACCCAAAAGTACCTCAGTTCAATCAATTAATTCACCCTAAAAATTCATGTGTTAAGCCAGTGTATCACGATAGGTCGGGTCGGTGTGTCGCGATAGGTGGAAGTATCACGATAGGTCAGTGTGTCACGATAGGTCGGGGTGGTGCGATAGGTGGAAGTGTCGCGATAGGTGGAAGTGTCGCGATAGGTGGAAGTGTCGCGATAGGTCGAAGTGTCGCGATAGGTCGGAGTGTCGCGATAGGTCGAAGTGTCGCGATAGATGTGTGTGTCGTGATAGGTTGATGTGTCGTGATACTTGGGAGTATCGCTATAGGTCGGTGTGTCGCGATACTTGGGAGTGTCGCGATACCTGGGAGTGTCACGATACCAGGGAGTGTCGCGATACTTGGGAGTTTCGTGATAGGTTGGGATATGGTGAATTTTGCTAATCAGGCTAGTGATCCTAAGAGCTCTCAGGCTGCGCTGTGTTGTGGTGCACTCAGAATTGTGATTGGGTCAGTTTTTCGGTGTGTCACGATAGCTCGAGCTCGATGCCTCGAGGCTTGCACAGAAAGATTCCATACCTGCTGAGCTTGCTGGAGATGGTGATGATGCTGAATCGTGCAAGAAACATGCAAAAACACACAAAAACAACAATGCACACTCGCTCTCTCTCAAACTCGCACTAAGCAAATGAGGAAAAATACAAGGAAGAGGGAATATGATGTGGAGAAGGAGATGGAGATGGAGGTGGAGGTGGAGATGGAGATGGAGATGGAGAAAAAACAAGACAATTATCTACTACTTACCATTCCAATGCATCCTCTCTACGTTTTACCATCACACGCTTGTCCTCAAAGCTCGAATCCCCGGCAACAGCGCCAAAATTTGGTGTAGCTCAGTGATGAATAGCACCTCCTTTAATGTCAATCCGGGAAGACATGAGGATGGTATGAAGTCCTCGAGCAAGTGAAGGCACAAATGTGTGAGTGAGAAGCACACCAACATGCACACACATACAAACACACACACGCACACACAACAAGAACAAAGAGAGTAAGACAATGGAATCACTTCTATTACAACCAAGTTCTCATACAAGCTCAAAACTACAAGAAGCTCCCCCAAAAATGAGCTCTCTAGCTCTATTTATAGTTTTTGACTACCTTTGGCCCTGTCCAGACCTAGTGTCCGGCTTAGTTAAGAATTAGGTTCCAGTGCTTATTTGAGGGCTTAAACGAGGTCTAAAAAATATGAAAATTGGTAGGCAATTACTTCTAAGGCTCCTCAAGCTCGAGGACTCCTCGGCTTGTACAAAATGGAGCTACAAAAAGATGAAACGGTATTTACAAGGGTTTCTAGTGATAGGAAGCACTTTTAAAATGATGTAAGGTTTGGAAAAATTTTAATAGGTTGCCTTAGTGCTAGATCCACATGCATGCCCATACTTGGCTTCTTCCCATATGATGCCAATAATTCTCTATATTACTTTTCTTATCGCATGCTAATTATTTGAGTTCTTTTATTACAGAGCACGATGGGAGACAATCCTCTAGTCACTCCACATTCCATGACAGAGGAGCAGTTTTTGGAGTTCATCTCTCAGGTTCCTCCTACGTATATGGCCGCTGCATCACAGTATTGGATCGCTCATGGTAGCACTCCTCCCGGCCTCACTCCTGGCGGCCTTACTCCTGCTAGCCTCACTCTCGCGGCCTCACTCCCGCCGGTGTCACTCCCGTTGGTGTCACTCCTGCCGGTGTCACTCCTGCGGGTAGTGCTACTCTCGTAGGAGGTATGTCTCCTAGCTTTGTGACTCCACCACGACCATCTTTGCAGCAATCTCCTACCCGGTCTACTAGTAGACATGTGCGTTTGAGACCTCAGCGCGATACAAGTTCTGGCCCCTCTAGTAGATCGAGGTCACGCTCTGGAGCAGGAGGTTCTAGGAGTGGATCTGCAAGTAGGTCTGGAGGTGGAGGAGGCGGTTGTTGTGGAGGCAGTGCGACGGACATTGTGTCGTCCGCTTCTACTCCTAGGACGAGTACCTCAGATGTAGGTATGCCATGCAGTATACCACGTGGAACACCACGTACACCTTGGGGTGCTCATGACCATGATGACTCCAAGGTGTATAGTATCCGAGATGGAGCTCCGGTGATGGATGCGGCTGGCAAGGCAATGCGTGCACGCATACAACAGCTTTGCTCCATCTAGTTTGGACACTCCATCATGCTGAAATGGAGTGAACAGGATAAAGATCGGAAGAATTATATCACACAGATGATTTACCAGGAGTTCCAATCAGTCGATGGACAGTCTATTGTCAGTTCAGAGTGGATTCTGCACACCGCATGTGAGGTCATATCCCATCGACGATCCGAGGCTTGTGATGCTTTCAGAGAAGGCTTACCAAAGCCTGTATGGTTAGATGCTGAGGAGTGGGACATGATTCATGACGAGAAGCAGCAGACTCCTGATCAATATCGTCAGCAGCGAAATGCCACAGCCACACGTTTAGATACGATTGGACCGTCACATTTGGGCAGTGGCGGATATGACACGATGCATCATGAGTTTGTAAGTACCATTTCATTTATTGAATTTATTTGTGTTAAATTTCTCATGTATGTTTCTTTAATCTTTTTATATTTGTTTCAGGAGCTCGCAATGGGACATCCTCCAACACGAACGGAGGAGTCATTCAGATATAGTCATGGGTTGACTGCACTATTGCAGGACTTGGAGGGACGCGGTGCAGTAGTTTCATGGGAGCACTTGCGATGAGGTAATTAATTTATAAACTTGGTTTTTACTTGTTGTTTGTAATTTTCATGTGAATTTATCTCATTCCATTAATGTTCTTTGTTGTAGGGTTGTTGATATGGAACATTCTTTGCATGTGTATGGCAGTGGAAGACCAATATTTTGTATTTGATTTTCATATGGCAATACATTGCTTTGCCACATTTTGTAAAAGCGTCATATATGACAGTGGTTTGCCACACTCTTGTACATGCTTCATTATTGAAATATATAACTCCTTTTGTACATGGTTCATAGTTCATTCTGATTATCTCTTTTGTGTCCAATAATACTCTGTTTCATGAAATCATATTTCGGTTGTCATTAGAGTACACATCATATGTACTCGGTTTTTTTTGGGCAGAGTGTATTGTCTTTTGTTAAGCAACATCATGGTAATGTTGCTGTAGCAAAAGACAAAACACTCTGCCCAAAAAACTTTTTGCAGGTATGGTCGTCGGTATACGCGACGGTACTCCCAGTAGTGTCATCGAAATAACCGTCGGTACACCCAGTAGGTGACAGTATGTCCAGCACAAGCCTCAGTATATACGCCAGTATGGGTGTCGGTAATACTGACACATATACCGATGCATATACCGACGCATATACCGATGCATATATCGATGCTTTGGTACCGACGCGCACACCGACCTTTACACCGGCGTCGCGGCAAATAAAGCCGTGTTCATTTTTCTCGATAAAAACCTCGGTATACCATCGATCTGTTGTAGTGTAATCTCGTAACTAAACTTCAAAGTATTTCTTCTAGACATGAATGGTTTTTTCGATAGGTAATTCCCTTGGTAAAGGGAGTTCTCAAATTTGTGAGGAGATGATGTGATGATTACATAGATGAGATGGTGCTACAAGAAACCTGCTCTACACCTGTCAATCTAGCTCAGATGTGCTTAGTATACTTCCTTGGCTTCAGAATGGTGCATATAGAACCATCAAGTCCTTTAGAGCATGTTTGCATCAAAACACATAACTTCTGTATGCAAGATATGTGAAGAATTTTGGGAAGAGAAGGTTTTAGTGTTATGCTCAAAGCTCACAACCAGGGATGAGTTGACTAGAGAGCTTTTGCACAAATCTAATTGAAGTATATAGCTAACTAAAGAAAATTATTTGATGAATTTATCAGCACCATAAAGGAGAAATTAATTTAACAAGTAAGGGGGTCACCCAACCTTTTAGGATTTAGACGATGTGCAAACACCGTTCTTTACTCCATATCTCGAGATCTACCAGTCAAATGTGATGAAATTCAATATGTACATCCTAGAAAATGTAATCTACCTAATCCAAGTTAAAGTATAAAGAAAGGGTTTGTATATCGATTTCACAAGTTCCGTGTAATGATGAAGATGTTGGAGCAGACAATAGGCAGAGATTCACTCAAACAAATGTATCATAGTATGAATGATATTACCCACATGATATAGAGGCAGTGTAGAGGACTACTAATAGATGAAGTGATCTGAATGTATGCTCAATGACGTAGCTCAAATCCTCTCAAAACTGCTCACCTATCCTGTGACTAAAATCATGTTTATTTGTAAACATTGTTTCAATTTAAATTTTGAATCTTCTCATCTAAAAATGATCTTAGACTATAGGGATGGCATTGATTTGATTCTTCTTACCAAATGAGTCGTGGGTTTGATCTCCTAGCTTCACAAGATTCTTTTTTCTCATTGACATTTACCTTTATCCAAACCTATTTTTTGGTGCAAATACGTTGTCTTACACAAGGTTCCTTTAGGAAAAAGAAAAGATTGCCAAAAATGATTGTGTTGCGGTTGATAAACATAGATTTAAAAGTATATCTTTAAAAGTTAGAAAAAAACATGTACTGCAACCTAGAAAAGGAGATTAATGAGATCGACCTCCCAAAGGACAACCACTATGAAGAAGACCTTGCTGACAATTCCCTTGGATGCTCTACCAGCAAAGAAGACACCCAAGCAGGTTACACCACCAGTAAAGAGGATGGCTTCACCACTAGCAATGAAGACAATCAAGACAGTGAAAGCTCCTTCCTCGGCCCTACTCCTCCAGTATGCTTGCCAAGCTTACCACAACAAAAGGCAAAGCTTAAAGGGAAACAACCGTCAGACATGCCTTGGAAGAGCCCCCTCAAGAGTAGGATCCTGAATCAAGAAGTTGGGAGGAAAAAGAAGATCAAAAGAAAAAAAAAGATCGGGTCCCTCCCCTCAAAGAGGGCAACCATCAATCATGAAAATCACTTCGCTTAACGTCAGGGGGTTGTCGGACCCCTCAAGAGCGGTGATTCTTGGTCAATGGTTCAAAGACAAGTGCCTCAACCCCGACTTTATCTGCTTACAAGAGATTAAAATCGACGTAGAGGATCTCCAGAAATGACTTAAATGCATTTCTTCGAACCACCTTTGGCTCTCCACTTCGCACCCTAGGGGGGCGGGCGGTGCTGCAATTGGTATTAGTCACTCTTGGTCTAGCAAGTTGACCTCAACTTGTGAAGATCAAAATCATCGTTGGATTGCTGCCTCTTTTGGGTTCCCTAATCAGTTCACTGTGGTCTCACTTTATGCCCCGAATGGTGAGACAGATAGAATCGACACTTGGAATTCCCTCGACTCCCTCTCACGCAATGTTTTGCTCTGTGGGGACTTCAACATGGTTGAATTTCCTGAGGACCGTTGGAATAACAAGGGGAAAGTTATTGACGGTCAGGAGAAAGAGATATGGGATAAAATCAAGCTCCATCTCGACTTGGTCGAGGTGAAAGATATGAAGGGGTTCTCCTGGTCTAACCTCCAACTGGGGGACTCTCTAAGGAAAGCAAGACTAGATAGATGTTACATCGACCAAAACACCATCCTCTAGTGGGGTATTCCTTCGATTTCCCAACACATGGACCTGACTATCTTGGACCACTACCCGATTACTCTGTCTTTCAAACCGATTCCCACGCTTCGGAAAGCTCCTTGGTTTCACGCCTGTCAGACGTCGTTTTCCCTCCCCTCTGTCCATCAAGAAATTTCCGCAATTTGGGTGGAGGCCTTTGCCTTCTGTAATGAACCGGCTAAGTGCTGGAGAAGCACAGTGGAAAGGACTCGACAAATTCTGATCAGGACTCATAAGGCCATAAGAGATATTCGGAAAAAAATAAGAGAAATGGTATATCGGAGACTCTCACGACTTGAAGAAGTGAACAAAGGTAACTTGCAATGCCAGCAAGGTCTTCTGAAAATCAGGGGAAGACTGAGACTCGAGGAGGAGATTCAAAGGAAAAATCTTCAAATATTCTTCAAAGATTGGTGGGCGGGAAAGGCCGACAAACCATCGAAAGAGATGTGTAACATCCTCAAAAAGAAACAGGCCAGGGAATCCATCCCCCTCTTGGTCGATAACAATGGGATTAAATGTAGTATGGAAGGCGAGAACATATCTATCATCGTCGAGCACTTTACCCATCTCCTCGGGGTCTCGACTCCTCTTTCCCCGCACAGGCATGACTGCATGGCTACCATCTCAAGGGTAGCTCATTCTAGAATCCCTCAGAACATGAATTCTCTTCTTGAAGCTAACATTTCCGAGAACGAAATTATCGAGGTCATTGATGCTCTTCCCAATGGAAAAAGTCCTGGTCCTGATGGCCTCACCAATGAGTTTTTCAAGGCCTTCAAGCATGTGGTGGCCACCCCACTACGTTTGGTGTGGCTCGAGGCTCTCTCCTTCGGTGCCCTTCCTGAGTGTCTTAATAATGGCGTCATCAAGTTAATTCACAAAAGGGGAGATAAGAACAAAATTGAAAACTGGTGGCTGATTACCATGCTCCAAACTGGATACAAGATAATTACCAAAGTTATCGCCAACAAAATCTCTTGTCATTTAAATTCATGGCTTTGTGAGGACCAGAAAGGCTTTGTCAAAGGTAGATCTATACTTGAAGCAATTGTCGATATTTGGGAAGGCCTTACATTTGCTGAGGAGTCTGCACAAGATCTGGTATTCATTAAGATCGACTTTGACAAAGCATATGACAAATTGGAATGGGACTTTATTCTCCAATCACTGAAAGACCTTGGATGCAGCCAAAAGTTCACGAAAATGGTTTCCACTCTTCTTGAAAACGCTTCAACTAGAATAAATATCAAAGGTAAGCTCTGTGAGCCCATACATTTAAAAAGATCCATCAGGCAAGGCTGCCCTCTAGCTCCTCTACTCTTCGCAATTGTCTCGAATGGCCTCAGTCGCCTATTAAAGCATCATATGGACTCTGGCAATCTCATGGGTCTTTCCCTGCCTCTAAATCACGGCCAAATGATTGCTAGACTCTTCGCCGATGATATGAATGCCTTTGTGCATAACGATATGGACAACATTGCGGTGTTCTGGCATTTCCTTGACACCTTTTGTGTGGCGTCAGGTTCAAAAATCAACCATGCTAAAACTGCTTTCAGAGCAATCCGCGGACCCCCACCCCAATTGTTGTTAGATCAGGGGTGTCAAGTTATCCCTAGAGGTCAAGTCTTCTGTCTCCTCGACATCCCGATGGGCTTCGACATCACAATGGACCAACGATGGAACTGGGTGCTGGCCAAGCTGGATAGCAAACTAAATCATTGGAAAGGTATGCAAGTCAACTTGGCAGGGCGTTCTATGGTTGTTAACACATTTATGCTTTCAACAATTATTTACTTTATCTCGTTTTGGAGGCCGAAGGAGAAAGAGTTGGCCAAAGTGGAAAGAATCTGCAGAAACTTCCTTTGGACTGGGGATCCCAACAGGAGGGGGATCCCCAAAATCAACTGGGAAACTTGCATTAGCTCGAAAGACTTAGGGGGTTTGGGTATTTTGGATATCCTTGGGTTGGCTGACAAGCTGGCGGTTAAGTGGCTTATCAAGGCTTGGAGCAATAGTGAGTCCTCATGGGCGAAATTGATTTTCAGAAACTTGAAAGACCTTACCTTTGTTGGCCATCCTGGCTGGAAGGACATAGGAATTCTCACGCTTTTGTTCTCCCCCCTCCCGGTGTCCCCTAAAGGCTCTAGCCTTGTGTGTTCTTTATGGAAGAGTTGGAACAAGGCCAAACAATACATCAGAATCAGTGATGAGTGGAAGTGGGCGGCTGGGATAAGACAAAACGACTCTATCTGGTTCCCGATCAATGGCATTAGAGGAGTGGAGCCTTGGAACCTCCAAACTGCAAAGCGGTTATGGAACAAAGGGTTCAAACAGTGGAAACAACTCTGGAAACAAGAGACCAACCAGTGGATTAGGTTCGAAGACTTAGACCCGGGACATAGAGTTACCCTCGAGGAATGGACTCTTCTTCAAGGCAGATGTTTGGCGTGGGACCGCTCAACTACCCGCCTTCTCTCCGGACAGGATCTTCCTTGCTTAGAGGGCCTCAAATGGAGCAACGGTAAGAAATTATCCACAATCCCCAACTTCAAAGAGAACTTAGATGTTCACCACAAACTTAACAAGAGGTGGTGCCTTTCTTGGACCAAACTTCGATGGGAACTAAAGTTCATGTCTGTTTGGCACCCCTAATCGAGATCAAAAAGTCGGTTCTCATGTGGCAGATCTTGCATAAGGGAATCTGGTCCAATGCAAGGGCTAATAAAATTTGTGGGGTCCCGCCATGGTGCAAGCGTTGCCATCGTTGCATTGAAGATTCAGTTCACCTGTTCTTAACCTGCCCCAAGTCCCGGGTTGTCTGGCATCATGTGGCACGGGTTTTGAGACTCACACACCAAATCAATTGGCAACAGGTGCTGTTGGGTGAGGCAGTTGGTTGCTCATCGAGGCTGTGGAATGCCATCAGGAGTGAGACCCTTTGGAAAATTTGGAGGGAGCGATGTGCTGTCAATTTTGGCCAAACTCCTAAGGAATGGTGGATCGAGAAATCATTGTTTCTTCTAGGTAAAAGAATCTCCCAAGAGAAGAGATCTCCACCGTTTAGACATCACTATATTTATCTCCTTGAAAACAACAAGTTGAAACCCAAATGGGTCCACATGAGGGTGATCATAGATTTATCTGCCTCATTTGTAATGCCCTCTAGCTTGCCATACTCCTCCCCTACTTTGTGGGATTTGGGGGGTCCCATGGGCACTAGTCCCATGCACTTGTAACCTTTCTTCTTTACTTTAATTAAAGTATGGGAGAATAGGCTAAGGCCGAACTTCCTTTTATTAAAAAAAAAAAAGTTAGAAAAAAATTGATGTGATGCGTAAATAAAGTGCATGGTCCGACTCTCTCTCTCGCGCACGCGCGCACACACACACACACGCGGGCGCTCACACACGCACCGCATGAATGACAAGGAAATAAAACAAGAAAATATAAGTGAAATTAAAAAAATGAGTTTTCTTCTAACAAGAAACTCTGATCTTTGCGGACGAAATAACCTCAAGTTATGACATAAATTACCACGGGGTTTATTCTGTAAGGGAAAGCATCTTGGGAACCATTAATTCATAACCAGCGCACAAAATACGAGTGTCTCAACGTAAACGGAAACCGTACTACATGCTCTCATGCATTGCACACTTTCCAATGACCTGATGGCGAAGAAGAGTCCATTGCATCTATTATATACAACTTCCCTTAAAATGGAAGAAGCATCGAAACATACATAAATCACAACCGTTATGTGATTTTGTGGTATTAATTACAATCTATCTGTTACCAATATACTGTTTGATGTGTGTCACATTCACAATTGAAGTTCCTTGCTGAGCCATATGGCGCCTCCCCGTGCCATTAGCTTACGTACACTCTAAAGCTCCAATACAACAACTGCCAAATCATCATAGCACATACATAAATTAGGGTTCAGCTGAAATACAAACATTGTCATTTTTCCTTACAACAATTTGAATAAAAACAAATTAGTCAACAATAAAATTTGTGATATTTGACATGTAGAGCAGAGAGAGAGAGAGGTCGAATTCTTTGTGTAAGTTTCGAACATTTCACAACATATTAGAGCTCAATTGTTATACAGTACTTGGCTTATTCAAATACTGGTCGTTGTAACGACTAAAGTTGAAATGTTACTTTGCAGGAACGGCCAGTGAGATTCTTGGTGCTTATCAAGTCTATTTTTCTGCGAGTACAATTTGTTCTAAAACTAAAAGGATATTCATACACCTTTCTTGACCTTCTTGTTGAATGATATGGAGATAAAATATCTAAAACCTATATTTCATCCAACATTCACCAAATTGATTGGTGTTTAGTTTTCAAAAGATATATAGTTAAATCTATGCCTCTGACAATCAGGAACTTTGATCTTGTGCCGTTATAAATTAAGCGTTTAGACAAATCTCTCTCTCTCTCTCTCTCTCTCTCTCTCTGTGTCACACACACACACACATACAGACGCGAAGGAAGAAAAGTTGAAACCTCATACGAATTCCAAGAAATCAAACTTCGTTATAATGGAAATCCATCTATATTAATGTCTTACTGCAGATTCTATGTCGAAGTAGAAAGTTCACTTTGTAAAAGAGCATTACGGGAGCCATTCCTGAGTAACTAGATCGAAAAATGTAAGTATTTTAGTACATAGAGAAATAGTATTATAAGCACATATTCATTGCAGACTTTCCACTAACATGACTGCAATGAAGACTCCGTTATAGCTATTGCGTACATCCCCCTTCAGATTCTAAGCATCAAGAAAACATACTCAGATAGTTTCTGATCTGGATTTTGAGGTTTTGGTATCAACCTTTCTATTCAAAATATAATGATTAATATATGGTAGATATCACAAATGAAGTTCGTTGTTAAGAAAGCAATCTGCCTTCGCCATCATCTTCGTACTTGACAAGCCTTCGATACAACAACTACGAGAACATTTTATTAACATTCCGTCAGCACTCAGCTCGAATGGCATCATTTTGCAAGCTGTCCCCTCTCTTAATCGCGACGGGTTCAAAACATCACTAGTTGGCTGTGTAGAAAGGATCTAGTTCCTTATGCAAAATCTCAAACCATCACTAGCTGGCTGTGTAGAAAGGATCTAGTTATAGAAAGGACGTCTCTTTGTTTCACGATATCTGAGTGTCATCTCCTAGGGCCGCTATTTTTTTTTTTTTTTTTAATGGATGAGGCTCTGTACTGGCTTGAAGGTAGGCGGAGAAGCAATAGTACAGCGAGAACAGGATGATTCTGCAGGAGGCCATGCAAAGCGGTCAATACAGCCATACGCAATCTATTATTTAGGTAATAAGTCACTTTTATACGGTCGCGGATTATACGTGATCACCGTGTTAAATACCAGCCAATGACTTTCTTAATCCATCCCAATTAAGGGAGGAACAACTCAAACTCTGATTTTCGCAAGAGCTCAAACTGCTAGAATAATAAAGAGACCTTCAACACACTCAGCTTGTATCCACTGTTAAATAGAAAGCCTCATGTGAATACGGAAAAAGAATAATTGAGAAATATATATGTTTCTTTTCTTTTTTTTTTGGAAATTATTGGAACTTGCTTTAAGCCTTTATGTACGCTAGGCATGGTACAAAATTGGAGCCTAAAATCTTCCACCATGCTCAGTTTCCTAAGACCTAGCAATATGAGTAGCCTAGAGAAAACAAGGCTATGCTATTCTCCAGCAGTGTGATGGAAACCAGGTCAACGTATCACATAAGAGTGATACCTGTGAAAGATTTACTTTTTAAAGGGAATATTTGTGTCAACTACATGAGGTCTTGCAAGTCAATGAGCCTTTTATCCAATATTAAAGTATCACAAGAAGAGCTGATCATACTTATGATCCAATATGAGGACAACCTAAGTTCATGTTCTTTCAAAGAATTTCTATACTCAATTTGAGACTTTGAATCTTGAGGTTGACAAGTATATCCCCTTCGGTATTGAATCGCCAAACATGTATTACAAACTTTTTGAAGCTATATCTCATGTAGCATGACTTTGATCAAGCTAAGAGGCTCATATATAAGGAGTTTGGGCAGTCCACCATTCAATCCTCAGAAAGAACAGCATGAATCATGTCTTATGACTTGGAGGTTAACTGTATGAATCGAAGTAAGATATTAAAAACCCACCCATATAGAATCTAGATACTACCAAGAGCTAGCAATGAAGTCATGAAGAGACTCTAAAAGCTTCTTGTGTCCTATTCTTGTTGCACCACATACAAATGCATGCACAAGCACACAAATTCACATCATTAAAATCAAAATAGCAGCTTTCAAACAATTAAAAACCTGAATATATGGACCAATAATGTTCTTAGCTTGGTCTATATTTGTCTGGGTCATATTCGAACTCTGATTTTCTGCTGAAACATTGTTCTTCGTTTTGCCCTATATAAAGTTGTATAAACGAAATAATTGCGTATTGCAAGTTCAACATTTCATCTCAACAGACTGAGAAGGCCAATATGATTATACGCAATAAAAAAGGAACTTACAAGATATGCCTAGGAAAGGCGACTTCGGGCTTAAACGCTCTAGGCCAAAAAAAGCCAACGTTGACTTTTGTAGAAAGGCATAGGATCCTTGAAAGAGAGCCTATCAAGCTCAAATGCTTCACAGACTTAATAGATATAATAAAATTTGGGACGAACACGTCGCTTTTGTTTGCACGAAGTTCGGGTTAAATAATACTGTTGCGAATGCCCTTGTGTAACACGATTCCTATAGGCATCGTGCTTGTTTGTTCGTCTCAAAGTACGTCATTTGAACTTAAGAAGCTACGGGGGAGCCAAAATTTATGTTTTAGCAAAAGATTGTATTATCATAAGGAATAACCTTAAACTTGCACAGATGTTTTCCTGAGAAGATATCTTGCTTGCTTGATATCTAATGACAGTGTCATGATTATTTGATCTTTAAAAATGATTTAAGAAATTGATATTCTCGAGATAAACAGGATTCTGGGACAATCATTATGAGAATTGATTTTGCCGAAAGTAAGAGTGTGATTGTATTTCCAGGCCATTGTCCGGGTGGTTGGGCCACTCACCTCTTTAGGCGAAGGCGAGGGTTCAATCCCCAGTAGCTACATGAGACCGCAGTTTAACCGAGCTTTGTAAACCTCTCTTCTTGTGGGATAAGGGGGGTCTC
The DNA here is from genome assembly GCA_020310875.1 of Ceratopteris richardii. Lineage (NCBI taxonomy): Eukaryota > Viridiplantae > Streptophyta > Polypodiopsida > Polypodiales > Pteridaceae > Ceratopteris > Ceratopteris richardii. Next base: position 56,229,643 of record CM035414.1, read on the forward strand.
ATGGGTACTATGCCCTTCTTAGTACAATTGCAATTTCAAAGTTAAAGCCCGGGGGAGTAGCCCTCGGCCGAACCCCCATAAAAGAAAAAAGAGTGTGATTGTATCTACAAGACATATGTGGGCCTGAGGCCAATGTAATGCCTTCGGGTAGTATTGAACCGGATGCTTTCGAACAATCTTTCTTAGTGTTTCCTTCGGCCAGTCTAACTCCTCCTTTGTGAGATACGGGGAGTCCCATGGGTACTATGCATGTTCAATTGTACAATTGTTCTTTCAATCAATTCAAGCAAAGAAAAATTAGGCATTGTTAGAACTTTCTCTAAAAACAAAAAAAGTAGGATTGTGAAAAGTAAAGCCCGTGGGAGTATGCTTTGGTTGAACCTCCATTAAAAAAAAAGAGTACGATTGTGGTCTTCATTACTTGATAATATTATGATTATTATTTTGAAAACTAATATTATTTAATTATTGTTATTGTTGTTATTATCATTATTATTATGATTATTATTGTTATTTTGAGCCCTTTGGTAAGAGATATTGAGTATACTCAACTACAGCTGACGGCGATATTTCCTCAAAGCCAAGTATCCTATAGAATGGAAAACGATACAGTAGGAATACAGGCTCATGAACATGTGAGACATCCATATCCAATTAAGGATTCCATATTGACTTAAATTAATGCAGGAAAGCGATCATGGACAATCAACAGATATATCAGAACTGCGAACACAAAAGAAATAACCATTTGTTGTTCTCGTGAAGATAAATCATGTTGACGTGATGCTTTAATTTTAGGTAACAATATGCTCGTGGAATATGACGCTGAAACGCCTCATTTTACGTACAAACTAAATGATGGAGAGTAATCTTGATAATAGCACTTGGTAGCTTAGATTTGCGTATTTCATGAAGATATTTGATTGATTCAGCTAAACCGATGCAATAGTGCATTCTTTATTGTGCTCCTGAGAGATTTAATTCCAAGGCGCATAAACGAATGCGCGCATCTGGTATTCTCTTCGAGATGAATCTGTTGCCTTTTGGCATTAAGTTGAAAATTTGAGCATCTGTAAGATCTGAGGTTTAAGATCTGAGGTTTCTGTGCCATTCGCTCTTTTGTGATAATTTTCTTGTTTTCGTAAGAAAGAAACTAATGAAATTAACGTTATGCATTCATACATAAAATCAACACATATTCCGCAATTCTGTTAAGCGCCGTAGGGATGATATCTCTGCAGACGCTAGTTAGCCTACAACACAAAGTAGCACAAGAAACAGGAAAGAATTATTACTGTTCATGTTCAAGCCGCAGAATGAACATCTTTGAGATTTGATGTTTTTCTTAAAATCAGATAATGGCAGCATGCTTATATGAGCTGCTCTCTTTGTCTCTCGAGAATAAAGAAGGGGAAAGAAACCACGGAAACGTTAACTTACAGGCGGAGTCTCTCTCTCTCTCTCTCTCACTCTCTCTCCAAAAAGAATTAGATTATAGAAGCCATGAACTTACAGTCTGAATCGGTGGTTATCCAGTGACCTTGACTAAAGGAGGACCTTCGTACATTTTGATGACTACGGCCAGTGCTGCTGGCCCTGCGGTGCGAGTTCCACGGAGAGCCCATAGTACTAAAGCTTCCAGTCTCATCCTGGTCGGGTGCTGGGTGGTTTCCTGATCTTTTCGACCGCCTCACCTCCACCGGCGCATGCGAAAAGCAACTCGGACTTCTCGGCGACGCCACTCGTGAATAGGTTAGAAGCTGCAGGGCATCAATACTTGTCAGCAGTCACGCACACGCGTCTTTAAAGCTGTTAGAAATGACATGTCCCGAGAAGGAAGAATAGACGATAATAATCCATAGACGAATCCAACTTCGGGCTTCTAAACTTGCTCCTGAGTGTGTGTCCTGACCCTTTGTGTTAATACTTCTAAACCTCCTGTAACAGGTTTTTCCATGTTTGTTATCTTCTGTAAGTTACTTGTCTCTACCACAAAATTAAACCTCACGGAGCCAACATTTAGAAGCGTAATCAACAAGTAGAGCATCTATGAACGAAACTCCTTTCCATATTATAGTGTGATGTAGATTATCTGTACGTTGCCAGAGTAATCGTCGGCTTGTGAGGGTCGACTGGGAGACCATAGTTTATGAGCGTATTAGTATGATTCGATAACAGCGAAATATTGCATTACGAATTGGAGTAGACCATTAGTGTGGTTCTGCTGAATACTTATCGCTCGATGAAGTCGAGCAAATGACCATGATGACTGGAATGCCTAATTCTTTTGACCTACTTAAGATGGGCAAAGGATCATTCACCTGAAAAACAGTACCTCTGGTTGACGAATTATTCTTGTAGTTGTTCATGATATCTTTATATTTCAGTATGATAATGTCGAACTAAAGCGAGTTTCGATTGAAGCAGTGTTGATGGTGATGACATCGTTTCATTTCGACACCAATTATACTGGCGACTCCAGGATTAATCGAATAATTGAACCCAATAATATAGCATCACTCAACATCTACAGAGAAGAGCACGTAAATAGAGAGATACAAATGTTCTCCTAACCAGACGTGCTCCAAACAATGCACATAACACTGAACCTCTAAACCATGCTCCGCAGACATGAGCTAAAAAGATGTTTCGAAATGCTTTTGTTGTTGCAGGATTTGGTTCCAGATTTGCGGTAGACGTTATTTCCATCTCTAATTAATGACAATTCTTAAACAATCTTTCTTATTGAAGCTCGCTACATAGCCTCTTTGAAACGATACAGATACTATGCCACGGAATGCCTCGGCAGGTGGAACATAAACCTTCCATTCAGATTCCTACATGTAACCAAGTTCATTCAAATTGAAAGGATGTGGATGATAATTGTTGCAGATATCCTGCAGCTACTCTTTAATTATGTATAATTATGACAGAAGTAGGTTAGCCCGTGATCTGGGGAATTTACATTATCCAAGCTACAAAGCTATGCCTGAACGAAATTGGACATTACTTATCTAAGCTACTAACCTTCTTCCATCGTGCGTCTCGAGGCAAGTTGGGAGAACCAAGCGGGGACGATATATGAGTTGGAAGCAGCTTTTTAATGCTGATCGATCCTGTTCGCTTGATAGGAGCAACCCTTGACGTCACTATAGGTTTCAAGTTGACAGGATGAATCTCCTCAGGATCATCTTCGCTGCTTGGCGTTTCCTTAGGAGGCGAACAATTTCTCCTTTGACGTGTGAGGTCGCTCGTGTTTGTGTGGATGTTACTTTCAGTACGAGTACGTGCACTTTCTTGCACCAACAGCGGCAGCACCTTGTTTTTCAGCATAGCTTTCTGATGCTGGGGGTCAGCATTCTGAGCTAGTGCTTCATCCTCAAACACCTGCCCCGTTTCCTCAATTGTTGACATCGCATTTTCTTCAATCACATTCAGTGTATATACCTCTTTGACGGTAGTCACATCGAGTTCGTCCTTCGAATCGAGGTCGAACGTTATATTCTGGCTGTTATTCTCCCTTTCATTTAGATCTAAAGAGCTCGATCGGACGCTGGACCTTGTTAAGTCTACAAACGCGCTTGATGATACAGCTAGATAATCGCTTGCACTTGCAAGTCGGGACCTAGCCACCCCTTGCTGCTCTTCATGTTTTTCTCCCTGTGCACACATTTCGTTCATTCTAGTTGATGGTTTCTTGTCTACTTGCAGTTGAGTCCAATTATGTATCCATTCTCTTTTGGCGTTCCTTCTTGCTGTTCGTGGAGTTGCAGTCTCTCCTTGATTTTCGCTCATTTTGTTGTTACTGTTTCCCAGATATCCATCTGCAGAGACACATAATCACTATTGCACATCAACAGAATTTTCTTCCCGAAAGCACGTATGAAATGGACTACAATAAAAAATCAGTTCATCGACAATCCGGGATCTCTCTCTCTCTCTCTCTCTCTCTCTCTCTCTCTCTCTCTCTCTCTCTCTCTCTCTCCCGAACACCTGTATGCACGCACACATGATCCGGCTAAATTGAATTCTGACATTAGGAGCGAAGTATTGAGCTTCGATGTGGTTAATATGAAAATTTAGCGGACCTGCGTTGATATGCCTGGGAATGTTCCATAGCTTCCACCAGCTGAGAAACTGTGCAAAAAAAACATTACGAACCTGGGATCAGTTGTTTTCGTAATCTAGTACAGCGAACAGGACGCTATACCTTTGTAGACACATTACACCAAAATCACTGACGTCCTACTTCATCTTCATGTCAAACCTAATATAAATGAGCACGTAAACGTTTCCTCCAGTCATTCAGAGACATACCTTCATGTTTTACTGCTTGTCGTCGTCGATGTCACGTGTCTCTACGCCACAGACCTGAAAACGCCTTTCTTGTGTTTGAAAATTCAGGACCATTCAGGCTTCAAGTTAAAGTCTCTCTCTCTCTCTCTCTCTCTCTCTCCCCCTAACATTGTCCTATTGGTAGACAAGAACTAAAACCATAATGCTTTAAGGAAAGAGCTAAGAAGCTTAACGGGCTCCCTCAACTGTATACCCACACCCACGCATTGCAGTAATTAGTTTGTGTCTTTCTGCATAGCAGTTTCTTCATCATCTCTCCCACTCTCGCCCCCTTCTCTTTCTCTCTCTCTCTCTCTCTCTCACACACACACACACACACAAACATACACATGCACACATACGCCCACACAGACGCAGCTATCAGTGTTAGAACGCATGCAAACTTTCGGATTTTAAAATTCTCCGTTGCACATTTCGAGCCTCACCTAGAGATTTGAGCACATTATCAGTACCGACCCCACACAACAGACAAATAAACAGACTTTTTCTCTTGCCTCTCCCAAAATCTTAACGCATCAGTAAAGACCATGAAAACAAACTACAATCTGGATTAAAAATGTATCGATTCAAAAAACATGAGGCTGAATACATGTAGTAGGCGCTCATGAATGTAGGCCATTCCTACTCAGTGAGTGATACACGTTGCGTGCTTCTCGCTTCTCTGCTTTATATTCTGGCAAGCGAGAATGGTAATGACTAAGATTAGTTCCCCACTTCAAAGTCACCGTGCTTTACCGAAAGTATTCCAACGGTGATGGTAAACAATCGCTCGCGTACCACTTTGGTCATGTGTGCATTTCCTAATTGAAAAGGAAAATAAGAATAGCTTGCATCAATTTACTTTTCAGATTATTATATCAATCTGCACATGATCGCACTTTGTTAACATTTACATTCTACATTTACTTGGAATGGGAAACTTTTACTATATCCTTGAGCGGCCGAAGGGCACATGCATACATATTTCGACTTGTGTACAATGGCTTTGCTGGCTGGTTGCGCATCATCTTTCCCTCTCCCGATGTTTGCCACATTTCTCCTGAATGATATTTAACAATTCCCGAAAATCGGGACTGTTCCTTTCCAACCTTTTCCTGTACGCCCGTCGCGTGGTCCGAACTTCCTCGACATCGAATCCCGGCTCTCAAGGCATGCGCAAGTATCCACAAGTTCTCACAGAAGTATTCAACCCCATGCAAATCATCTGCACAATCTTAATAAGTGGAAACAATGATATGATTTTGTTGTGCGACATACAGTCCTAAATCTCTCCATGCCCGCAGCTATAAGCTCGATCGGCAGTCGGGAGTCGTATTTATCGAGATGGAACCAGGTTGCGACGTGTTCGTATCCTGTACTTTCCTTTCGTCGAAGAGAGAGAGAGAGAGAAAGAGAGAGAGAGAGTAGTAGCGAAACCGTTATTTCCTTCAAATTTCTCTCTGTGTAGCTGATGCCTCACGAGTCACGAATGACTACCATAAATTCACTTTCCATTTCCGAAAGTACAGACAGTCTGAACGCTCTCTGACTGTGTCACCTGTGTCTCCTTGATACTGACATCTGTGAGTGACGTGACTCGTGAGCCTGATGACAAAGGCCAAGGCTGTCCGTCGACTTCAAAGTTCACAGCTTCACAAGTGTTGGAAAATGTCAAGTCCCTACGATGATATATGAAAAGTCAGGGTCAATCCTCACTCATCTACTGCTGAGTTCCGAATCCTAATCTATAATATTTTCTCTTTCAAACTAAAATGAGTTCTCCGCAAGGACGATAACATCTGCTTCACGTAAGCTCCTAAATGTTGCGGATCGCGATAAACGGGGTTAGCTCGTCGTTCAAAGGTTGGGTTTCTACCATGAGGGCATCGTCGCAAAGCTCTTCAAAGGAGAACCCATCGTGGTGTAGTGCCATCACACCACTTCAAAAGTGCTACTTATCCATGTCTGTATAGTATCTCAAAGATTCTAACCTTGTTTATTTCCTAGGAACCTATTTCAAGAGGATCTTGATCTTCTTAAAAGATATTAGGAGACTCCTTCACTATCCTATTCCTATTGTTTTGTGTATTAAAACTTCTTTTTCAACAATCAAAATAGAAAGATTGTATCTCCACTTTTGGAGCTTGTGAGCACTGTGTGCTTCTATTTCAAATGTTTGTGAGTCATATATGGGTGTGCATTTAGAAGGTATCATCTATATGATTTTGCGAGCAAGAATGACATAATGCAAGAAATGTATTGCTAGTGAAGAAAGACATTACAGTGGAAAGAGAGACATGAATGGAAATAGGAAAGCCTCAACAAGAGAAAGTGGCAATCGTTATTTGACACTATGGGGAAATAGGAAAGATAATCGAAAGACATATCTTATTCCATTAACATGGATGAGCTTTAAAAGGAGCTAGCTTTTGTATCCAAGGTTGAGGGTGAGTATGATGACATTCTCATCTATGAGAAAGGTGATGGGCATGGTGCTCCTCTATTCTAGGATCCATGGAGTCATAATATGGTCAAGATTAAGGGCACTAATGCTAGGGTAAATTTAAGCAACCATCCTGTGGAGAAAGCACGATTCACAAATGGCCTTAGATTGCTACAAAAATTTGCGTGAAGGTAGAAGACCTCAAAATATTTTTGAGAATTATCCCTTTAGAGTCACTTGCTTTTGTCAAATCAGCATTTTGGAGCCATCTCAACCTCTTATATTTAGAGCTCACAAGGTGGGCCACAGAAAAACTAGGTCAATTTGCAAAGCTATAACTTGGATCTTGTTCGGCATCACTCATATATTCCAGATCGAGAATTTCAAGCGATTCCATGTACTGTTGATACACGAAAATTGTGTTTTCCAGAGATCGAACTGTCACGTCATAGTGCGACAGTGTTCAAGCATAAGTGATGCTTGTAGTGTTTTGCAGTGTTGTGAATTGGTGCAGAAATGGCAAACATAGATAGAATGAGTGAACTTATGAGAGATAAGCTGGACAAGAAGAACTTCCATGCTTGGAGATTCAGAATGATACATTTCTTGATGAGAAAAGGCTACTAGAAATGCATCAAAGGAGAGAACAAAAATGCTTTGTAGTTACCAAAGAGGAATTTGAATGCGGACCAGTTAAGACCATATGAGAAATGGAATGAAGGAGCACGAAAGGTAATGTATTGGCTATGTGTTAGCATACAGGATAGCATGATTGGGCACATACAAGATGCCAAGACTCTAAAAAAGGCTTAGAATAGTTTGGTCACATTGTATGAGATCAATACAAAGGCACGAAAATTGCAACTCAAGAACAAGCTGCATACATTGGATAAGAAGGGCATGTCGGTAAGTGACTACACCCTAAAAATCAAAAGCATATGTGAGTCACTTGCATCTATTGGCGTGAATGTATATGATGATGATAAGGTGGAAGTGTGCCTTCATGGTTTAGGAGCTGCATGTAAGCACTTCATAATTTCTATACAAAATAGAGAAAATATTCCGAATTTTGCTGATTTGGTATCCATGCTGATTATTGAAGAAAAGAATCTTGGTGAGGATTCAAACTCCCAAGGAAAGCCTAATTTGAGCAGGTATTCTACTATGGCAAAGGAAGAGGCAGAGATAGAGGTTTCGAAAGTGGAAGAGGAAACAATAACCAAGACCAAGGAGGAGGAAGAGGACATTTTCGATGCAGGGGGAGCCAAAGAGGTCGCAAAAATTTCCAAAGAAATGATTTAGGTAATGACAGTAAAGGATGATGGAATTGTTGTAAATCTGGACACTTTGAACGTGATTGTAGGTTGAAGAATCAAAATAATAGAAGACAGTAAAACAACTATGCATCCACAAGTGTAGATGATTCTAAGATGTTGTTCATGGTTCAACATCACATGATGAATACAATGTCTGCAGGTGTTTCAAATCGAATGATAATGTCTCGTATGTTGATTTAGGTGCTTCAAATCACATGACTAGTCATGCGGAATGGTTTAGTACTTTGCAAAAATTGCCAGTTCTTGGATATCTTAAAACAGGCGATAACACATCAAACCCTAATGAGCATAAACGAAACATAGCATTGTCTATGGAGATCGGGAAGGTCAAACATCTTGCTGATGTGATGCATGTTCCAAATATAACGAAAAATATGGTTTTTGTTGGACAAATGGTTGACCAAGGATCACAAGTCAGGTTCAATGCTGACGGGTTATATGTAGAAGAATACAAATGGGATGGAAGATTGATTGCCAAAGGAAACAAAGTGGGTAGGATGTTCACCTTAAATATAAAAATTCCTGAATGAATGCAGCCATGTTTGCAAAAGGTATAGGAATCATTGCTGATATAGAGATCTGGCACAAAAAGATTGGACATGCAAACTTGCAAAGGCTGAAATTGATGCACACAAAGAAGATTTTACATGGACTACCAAATTTCAAGGTTGCAGAGATGCAAAAGGTATGTGCAACATGTCAATTTTGAAAACAGTCAAGAGCATCATTTCCACATGACAAGCATGTTAGTGAGAACATACTAGAAATAGTACATACAGATGTTTGGGGTCCTGCAAAGACCACATCTATGGGTGGTTGCAGGTTTTATGTTACTTTTATTGATGTCCATACACGAAAATTGCGGGTATATTTCATGAAAGAGAAGAGTGAGTTGTTCACACACTTCCAGATTTTTAAAGCTATGATGGAAAAGCAGACATGGAAGTATATTCAGACATTAAGATTTGATGGAGGAAGGGAATACATGTCAAATGAGTTCAACAATTTTCTAGAAAATCATGGAATTTGGCATTAGTTTTCATGTAGGTACACTCCACAATAGAATGGCATTGCCGAACGCAAAAATAGACATATTGTAGAAATAGCAAGAGCCTTGATGGCTGAAAGGAATATGCCTCATTTTTATTGGGCAGAAGTTGTTCATACTGCTGTATACATCATGAATAGAACTCCAACTCCTGCTGTACATCAAGTTACACCTGAAGAGAAGTTTACAAGTAAAAAGCCAAACTTATCACATCTGAAAGTTTTTGGCTGTATTGCATATGTACATGTTCCAGATGAATTGAGGACAAAGCTTGATCCAAAAGCAGAAAAGCGTGTCTTCATTGGATACTCCCTTGAGCAAAAGGGACATAAATGTTATAACCCACTCACACGACAGGTGAAGGTGGGCAGAGATGTGGTATTTGATGAAATATCAAGCTTCTATGCAGATGCCAAAGAAGGATTGAATCTTGAACCAAATGACAAAGAAAATGCTGAAACATCAAGTGCAGAATCTCAAGCTTTGAGTGGACTAGATGCATCACCAAGCAATAGTTCCAACTCAAATCCATGGAGTGGAAGATTACGTGGAAATTTTAGTCCAACAAATTCATGAAATAAATCCAAGAAAGGTAAAGAAAAGCTTTCTGCTGGTCATAAAACATGTGCAAGTTTTGAAGACATTGATGGAGATTCAAGCGATTCAGAAAAGAGCCTTGATGAGGAACTTGGATTGCCCTCTGTGAAGACTCCAGGAGTAAGAAAGGCACATGCAGATGATACAAGGAGAAGTGAACCAGGACCAAGAAGATCTAGGATCAGGATACAGAATTCAGTGCAACAATTGACATATGATAGTTACATGGCTCATCATTGTGCCTACATGACAAAGGTAATACAAGATACTGAACCTTCTTGTTTTGAAGATGCAATTGGAAATGCAGATTGGAAAGAAGCTATGGATAAGGAGATGGCTACACTTTATGGAAATGATACATGGAAGCTGGTTCCATTTCCACAAGGAAAGAAACCCATAGGTTGCAAGTGGGCTTACAAGGTAAAGCACAATGCTGATGGTAGCATAAGCAGGTATAAAGCACGTTTGGTAGCAAAAGGATATGCACAAACTTATGGCATTGATTATGAGGAAACACTCAGCCCTTTAGCTAAAATGTCTACTATCTGAACACTTGTTGCATTAGCTATAGCAAAAGGATGGACATTGCATCAGATGGATGTGAAGAATGCTTTTCTACATGGTGAGTTACAGGAAGAAGTATACATGGACTAACCACAAGGATATGAGGATTCAAAGCATCTAGAATATGTTTGCAGGTTGCAAAAGGCTTTGTATGGGCTAAAGCAAGCACCTCTTGCATGGCATGCAAGGATTGCTGATTACTTGACCACGATTGGGTTTTCTATGTGTGATGCAAATCATTCACTATGTGCACGGAAGGGTGATGATGGTATCACAATTGTGGCTATCTATGTTGATGACTTGATTGTAGGTGGTGATAATGAGGAAAGCATCAAACAGGTAAAGCAACTTCTTATGCAGGAATTTGACATGAAAGATCTTGGTGTGCTGCACTATTTCTTAGGCATTGAGTTTATACATAAAGAAATAGGTATATGGATGTCGCAAAGGCAATATGCCTTGAATATGCTGCAGAAGTATGGTATGGCTGATTGTAAGCTGATTTCTATGCCATTAGATCAGAATTTGAAGTTAGATACTACATCAGGTGAAGCATTGGAAAATGCTACTATGTAGAGGAAAATTGTGGGAAGTTTGATATATCTCACAATTACGAGGCGTGATCTAAGCTACAGAGTTGGACTTGAAAGTCAATTTATGCAGGTTCCTAGGAAGCCACATTTGGATGCTCTAAGGCACACTCTATGTTATGTGAGTGCTACTTTTGATTATGCATTGTTTTATGAAGCTGGTGCAGATTTGCAGGTTCATGGATACACCGATGCAGATTGGGTTGGTAGTACTCTAGATAGAAGATCTAGTGGCTTTCTATTCTCACTTGGAACTATTACATGGAGCAGCAAGAAGCAACCCACAGTTGCTTTGTCGAGTAGAGAGGCTGAGTATAGAGGTGCTGCAATGGAAGCATGTGAGGCATCATGGGTGGAGATGCTACTTGCAAATTTAGGTGTGGAAGTACAACCATCTATTGTGATAATCTCAGCAGCATACAGTTAGCACAAAACCCATTTTTTCATGCTAGAACAAAGCATATCGAGGTACATTATCACTTCATCAGAGAGAAGGTATGAGCAGGTGATATTGATCTTGTTTATGTGAGAACAGATGAGTAGATTGTTGATATTTTCACTAAAGCACTTGGATCAGAGAAGCTGAAGAAGTTTCGGAATATGCTTGGATTAGAGGACATGGCATTGAGCTTAAGGGGGAGTGTTGAGATATTAAGCTCAACATGTGATGATCCAAGATGAAACGTATCATTTTTTCATTTCTCTGACATGTATAGTGGTCACGTTGGTATATGTCAGGGACACTTCATTGAGCTTTATTAGATTTATCTAAACAGAGTGATGACACATTTATTTCTTGCCAGGTCACTCATCCGTGAACATTAGGTTTTTCCTTATGTAATGATCTTTATATATTGCAGTAGTTGTATTCTTGTTTTTAGGTCATTCTTGTACATTCCTTTTCATGTAATCCAAGAAGAAGAAGAAGAACCTTCTTTGTGGCCTCAATCTGAGTGTGTGCTTCTCTTTGATTGTCAAAGTGCGTGTGTGAGTTCTCTTCCTTATCTCCTTCCTCGTGATAGTAATTGCATGTCTATACTCATTAGTAAATTACTTTGAATGAACTAAAGATTGTAAGAAGTCTTTCGAAGAGTTGAAAATGTTGGAGTTAGATGTCTACGGAAGCATGCAAACAACATAAGGAAGAAAAAGAGTCTTGGAAAACAGAAGATAAGATTGAATGTAATACCACTAGAATGTACAAAGATTAGTAACCCGTTAGGGCTATAGGTGTATATATAAGCCAAGGGGAAAAAACTTCCTAAAGAGGGAAAAAATTGCCTCGACAATCCTAGTGTCTTCACACACATCACTACCTAAATATATCAACAAACCCCCTGTATGAGTGATGCAGTGAACAAGGAGCTGACACTCATGTATAAGGAGGTGCCGAGCTATGTGGAATCAATCCACAAAAGGAAATAAGCCCAAAGATTTGCAGAAAGCTTCAAACTTCTCCCTAGGCAGAGCCTTTATGAAAAGGTTTGCAATGTTCTCCTACATGGGCATATATGCCAAGCTGATCTCTCCAGTAGAGAACTTCTCCCTGGCATAATATAATGCACCTCAATGTGCTTAGTGTGAGCATGGAACATAGGGTTCTTCGCAACAGCCAATGCACTCTGATTGTCAGTGAAGATGGTGGTGGCAGAAGAATGACCAACACCCAAATCAACCATAAGGCATATGAGCCACACACCCTCAACAATCACTGTGAAAGTTGTTGTATACTCAGCCTCACAACTAGAAATGGCCATAGTAGGCTGCTTCCTGCTCAACCAAGATATGCATGAGCTACCAAGCATGAAGCAAAAACCACTAGTGGACACATGAGTGTCATAGCAACCTGCCTAGTCATTGTAAAAAAAAAACATGCAAATCTAGCAGTAGTGATCCCCCCCTTGGGACAAAACAATCCAAGTAGTCAGGTACCACTCAAGCAATGAAAGATGCACTTAACCGCCTACCAATGCTTGACACTTGGGCAATGCATAAACCTGCTCATCTGTGAGATAGCAAATTGAATATCTGGCCGAGTAATGCATAAGTAAATCAAGCCCTCCAAAAGCATGTTGATAGAGAACAACATCAAATGCATCCCCAGCATCATGAAGACTCAATCGTAAACATGTCTCAATAGGAGTGGCAATAGGCTTACAGTCCTCAAGGCCAAAAAGATGCAATAATGTGTCAATATATTTTGTTCGACACAAAGCCATTCCACCATCAACTTGCATAAACTGAATGCCTAAATAATCATGGAAATGCCCCAAATAAGACATCTTAAATGAGGCATTCAAATCAGCCTTAAAATCAGCAATATGCATCTCAATAGGATAGGTGAGTAGCATGTCATCAACATACACAACAATAATCAGAAGCACATCATTAGCACGCTTAACATATAAGGTGCTTTCAGTTGGACTGTTCTCAAAACCATGTGCAATCTGATAGGCATGTATCTTTTCATACCAAGCACATGGTGCTTGCTTTAAACAATATAATGCCTTCTTTAACCTACACACTTGGTTTTCATGCCCTTTTTGCACAAAGCCACAGGGTTGAGAAACATACACTTCTTCATGCACATCACCATTCAAAAATGTTGTTTTAATGTCCAACTGATGTACATTCCAACCATGATGAGCTAGAAGTGCATAGATGCTAGGAACAATAGTCATTTGACAAGTAGGAGCAAAAGTCTCATCAAAATCAATGCCTCTTTCCTGTGCATAACCCTTTGCAACAAGCCTATCCTTATACCTGTCAAGTGTTCCATCAGGTTTATGCTTCAGCTTGTATACCCACTTAATGCCAATGGCCTTCTTTCCAGGAGGCAAGTCACATAAAGACAAGGTACCATTTTTCATGATAGCATCATATTCAGATTACATTGTAGCCATCCAATGTTTAGAATTTTGTGCTTAATCAAACAAAACAAGTTCAGTCTCATCATAGAGACTACATGCAACCATATCATAGCAATCTGATGCAAAAGAGGCACTATGAGAGCCTGAACAAGTATGGTATGGTAGAGGTGCATCTAAATTGCTATCACACAAAGTTTGCACTAGCCATTTTGGCATAGGTTTTACCTCCTCAATATCAATTCTGTCATCAATAAGTGCATCATCACACGAAACCTACAATGACTAAGAAGTTGCCTCATTAGGACTAGCACAAGACTATCCACCTGTAAAAAGAGGTAGCAAAGTATCATACATGTCTTTGGAGCTAACAATGTCTCCTTTGTACATGAAAGTATAGGCTGAATAACATCTTCCATACATGCACATATTCACATACATGCACATGTACATACACATACATACACTCACATGCATACACACACATGCATACATAGAGAGAGAGAGAAAGATAGAGAGAGAAAGAGAGAAAGATAGTTAGAGAGAGAGATATGCATATGTACCAACACCTCCGCATGGTATCACATGGCATCTTTGCATCTAGAGGAGAGAATGGCATGTCCTTGCACTTAGTGCAAGTATGAGATATTTCATAAATGATGGTTTTGGTAGTGCACACATTTGAGAATAGATGTGGAAGTCGCCAATTACGATACACACACACACACACACACACACACATATATATATATATATATATATATATATATATATATATATATATATATATATATATATATATATATATATATATATATATATATATATATATATATGGTTTGTGCATCAGATCTTCAAGAGGATGCTAGAATAGGGGACTTATGAAGCAAGCAATTGTATGTACTTATTTGTGTTTACAATGAAATGAAATTTTAATTTGATGGTTTTTTAAATCTATTATGTTTTTTCGTAGACTACTATTTTTCTATATTATTTTTTTCTACTATTTCTCTACGTTTTTTACTATTATTATCCGTATGCTAATTATTTGAGTTAGCTATTGCAAAGCATGATGGAAGACAGTCCACCGCTTAGTTTGGATTGCATGAGAGAGGAGCAGTTTCTACAATTCATATCTTCAGCACCTATCACTTAGCAGGTTGTCGTGTCACAGTATTGGGTCTCTTCTAGGACTACTCCCATCAATGGCACTCCCTTTGGTGGGACTACTCTAGCCCACAACACTCCCTTTTGCAGGACTACTCCCATTGGTGGCACTCCCTTTGGTAGGAATATTCCCTCTAGTGGCACTCCCTTTGTCAATACTGCTGGCTTTATGATTCCACTGTAAATGTCTTCTCAACCATCCCCTAGTGGCTCCAGTAGTTGATTTGTGTGCTAGAGTTTCACACCAAAACATGATATGGGCATTGGCACATCTCATTATTCTAGGTTAGGTTTGAGGTTGCATTCTGGGGGAGAAGGTTCCAAAGGAGGGTCTATGGGTGGCTTGTTTTGTTTGTCTGGGTGAGGTGGGTGGTCTACAGGTGGCAGTGGGTCTACAAGAGGAGGGGATATTGTGGAGGTAGTGGGATGGACATAGTGTAACCCAAAACTAGTCCTACACCAAGTGCCTCATATGAAAATATGCCACACAATACACCACGTACATCTTGGGGTGCTCACGACCATGATGACTCCAAGTTGTACCATATACGTGTTAGCTGCTGGGCATCTATGTAAAAATATCTAGAAGAAACTTGCTTAAGAGGTAGAGCCCCAAAATGTAACTTTTTGTATATAATTCACACCATTCTATCTTGTGCATAGAGATGAAAGACTAGACAGGCACTAGACATGCCGGATTATCTGTGTTCTGCCGCACAGTGATGGTTTGCTTCTACATATTGCTATAAATTTTTGTTTAAAGTTTTCTATTCTATTTTGATTGAGGGAGTTTGATCGTTGTTCGGTGAAGTTAATCAATCTAATAGTTAATTACTTGGATGAAGCATAAGTCTATTATCTATTCAGTATACTTCAATGAAGATAACACATGTATTATTAATGTTGTGTTCATAAGTGCAATCTATATCTATTCGGTGTGATATTTGGGAAAAACATAGGGATCTAGCATTAGTGGATTTTGCTAGACGAAGAACCCTGCAGACCTTATCCTGTTCCTTAACTGGACTAGATAGCAGAGGTTAACAGTGGCGATCCTACTAGGGACTAGTTACTATCAAGTACATGCTAGTAACGTAGTTCAGTGAGATTTATCTCAAGTATTGTAGTGATAAAAATCCTATTTGAATATACAGTGCAGTAGGGACCCCACAACACAAGGAAGGTGAATGTAGTAGGCCTCTTTTCTAGTGAAATTATTCATTTTGAACTTTTTGAATTTCATTGTGGGGATAATGCTTAGAATGAAAAATTAAATCATTTTATGCATGTAGGAAAAATTATGGGTTGACAAGTTTCATATTCTCTCTCTAGACCTTATTTGCATCATGTTTTCTAGTGGAATTTTGAAGGTGAAGATGAAAGAATTAAGGAAAACTCTATATGAGAGAAAGGTAGAGCAAGTATATGTTAGGTCGCCGGATGGGAATATGTAATTTTATTTTCCATAGTCGCATGCACCGAAAAGGTGTAGCGAACAGATGTACCTTTTTATTGATTAATGAAAGGCAATCACGGTGTTCGGTAGGGAGAGACGGAAATCGCCAGACTGTCTGTCTGGGGGACCGTGCCGGATGCTGTGGTATTGCAGATTCGTCCAAAATATGAGTGCTGTGTCTTATTCTTAAAGTTCCAGTGGTTGATTATTAACACAGTAAGGTTACGATAATATTAATAAGTCCGTGCAAAGTCGTGGTTGTTAATTTGCGTGATAATGTATTACGTCGTGATAATCTCAAATTGGAAGACAATTAACTACTTAAGTTGAATGTTAACTCGGAAAATTAAATAAAGGGCCTCTGCACTGTCAGACCCCTATCCATTCCCAAGAACCCGAAAAGAGATTAAAAGTGACTTGTGAAAGCGCTTTTAACACTGGCGCCGTCTCTAGGAAGATGGAAATCGATTTGGAATAACCAGTAAGGGTAGAGCAGTAATCAAGATAAGCAATGGAGAATAGTAACCGCTAGTTGAAGAAGTGATATATGCCGACTACTCATTCCGATGAGTCCTACCCAAAGTATAGGCGAGATCAACATCCCTGGGCAGTTCCAAACCTATTAGGAACACCCCCGGGTGGTAGAAGTACAGGCCAGTAACCCATGACGAGATTCCAGTGAATTCTAGTGTGAGTCCGATACTTTTTGGAGAAGGTACATTGACTTCTGGGTGTACAAAGACGCAGTGCGGAGTCGGTTCGGCACTATCTGGTTAGAATTCGGCCAGTTTCGGTGAGAGGTTCGCGGTACCGGGTGAGAATGTGTCCGGTGATAGGGTAACTTGGTCCGATGAGACTTGGGTGAGTTCCGGTGGAAGTTTGGTACCACTTGGTGGTAATTTGAAGTTTTTCATTGACAGTGCGGTGTTGCCTAGGGGCAACCTACTACGTTCACCATTTTTTGGTGCAAGTTTACCTGATTTTGACACCAAGGTTGAGGAAAGGCTACTAGATTTGTGGAATTCAGGAGTCGGTTCGACGACATTTTTGGACCGGAAGGTGCGCAGGTTGATCCTCCAGTCCAGAAAGCTCACGAGAACACTCCCCAAAATTTAGGGAATAACAACGCAAGCAACAATAGCATCATGAGTGGATCAAAGCAACAACAACAAACACCGCCACAGTCGCAACCGCAATTTCAGCAGCAACAACAACAATAGCCACAGCTAATTGTTCCACCTCGACCGGTTCCAACCGGAGTGACCTATATGAAATTCGGTGGATTTTCGGGGGATGATCCTGATGCACATGTTCGCACATTCGAGATCAGTTATGTTGTGTTGAACCACCCACCAGATCTGACGTATAAGGCCATCGTGTTTCAGGCCACACTGGTTAATGAAGCAGCAAGGTGGTTGACAGAATATGATATTAATCATTTCGGTAACTATGATGATGTGAGGGACGCGTTCTTGCAGAGGTTTTGGTTGAAGAAGAATCCTGTAGAAATTTTTGACTATCTGCAGAACAATCGGCAGAAACCACACTAGAGTGTCCAGGAGTATGCAACATTATTTAGAACTCACTTGCGACAGCTGCCACCGGCGCATGCCAACCTGCCAGATGATGTCATAACACAATGGTTTATCAACGAATTGAATCCACAGTTAAAACAAATCATGATCATTCGTTGTGTGGGCAGAATGACACTAGACGCTGTTATTGTAATGGCCTTACAGTTGGAGCACAAGGTTAGAGGTTTTATAGAAGATTTGGAATGGTTGAAAGCAAGTAAGAACGTAACCGAGGATCCGTCCAAACAAGTGTACTGTACTAAGTGTAAGAATCCGGGTCACACCAGTTCTACATGTGCGCTCAACCAAATGTATTGTGCCATTTGTAATACGACGGGTCACTCAACAAAAACTTGTGCATATAATGCAAAGGTGCAAGGTAGAGTAGCAGTAAACGCCATAATACAGGAACCGGGCCAGCCAGCCACCCATTATGTACCGCTACAATTGCGAACCACCCAATAACAAGGATATAGAAACTATCAGGGTTAGCGTAACAACAATTTCAATCCAAATCGATGGGAGGCAGGTACATCGGCTGAAGGTACCTCTCTCCCACCCCCTTGATGTCATTTCTGTGGTGAAGTTGGCCATATGCGTAGATTTTGTAAAGAAGCCGCAGAGTACGACAAAAGAAAGAAGGAAAGACAAAATCCGATGACAAATATGGTTTATATTTTCCCAGTCGAGTCATAAGCAGCCGTAGTACACACAAGATCAGGTAACCAGTTGCAACCATCAGCTTAGGTTTTCGAGCCCGGAATTCGTGAGCAACAGTGGATGTTTGCAAAGGCCACTCAATGGACAACTAAGGAGCCGACGGTGTTCCCCAATTCAGTTCCAGTAACTCAGCCACAACACAAACAGACCAGGTCTGGGACATTATATCTAAGGCTTCAATCACACTCCCTTTGGGACAGTTACTCGCCCTAGTTCCGGGTGTAAGACAACAATTCCGACAGCAGGTCAGTCCCGGCTCTTCTTGTACTCCGAAAACTGGGACCATACAACCAGAGATGGATCCTACGATGGATCATATGGTCCCGCTGATCACCATTTGGTATAAAAACCAGAAGATTACACAAGTTTTAATTGATGGAGGGTCTGGCGTGAATATTGCGATAGCTGCACTCTGTAAGAAATTGGGTTGGACTCAAATTGAACCAGTGCGGTTCTTTGTGTGAATGGCGGACCAATCCCGTGTCCATCCGGTGGGACTAGTATGTAATATTCCTATTACCCTATAGGGAACTACATTTAGAATGACTTTTGTAGTCTTGGAGTTACCCGAATCTAGCCTCAATTACAACTTACTTTTCGGTCGACCATGGCTCAAGCAAGCCAAAGTCGTGCAGGATTGGTCAACTCAAGCTAAAGACAATCAGTGGAAATATGTAGTTACATTGGATGCTATGCAACCTTGTGAGTTACACGCACGACCATATGTAGCAGAGCCAGTCCATATGTTGGACGGGCTATCTGATGATGAGGAGGAGGCTTTCCTCAAGACAAATAAGGACCTCATCCCATTAGGTACTATAAACTTACAGTCGGTAGCTGATAATTGGAGTCCGGCGGCTTGTACGGTCATGCCACTGACCGAAGAAGTAGCAGCAGATGCCGATATAATTATGGAAGAATCAACCTTACAACAACTGTTGCAACCAGCTGATGACTTGGCAAAGCCTCGACAATTTTATGTACCGGAGGATCAGTCGGTAACATACAATTTGGGAGATACGGTCAACCCGAGGCCAGTCAAAATTGAGGCAGGATTAACAGACAAATTCTAAGATGAATTGGTACAACTCCTGCGTGAATTCTCAAATGTTTTTGCTTGGGACTATAGAGACATGAAGGGCCTGGACCCACGGATTTATCAACATAGAGTGGTACTAAAACCGGTTGCAAGACCCATCAAACAACCTAGCTACAAGATGAATCCTAATTATGCGGCGCAGGTTAAGGCCGAACTTGATCGTTTATTGAAGGTGGGATTTATTGTGCCAATTGAGCATGCAGAGTGGATCTCAGCAATAGTGATAGTGCCGAAGAAAAATAAACACTTACGTATTTGTGTCGACTACCGAAAGCTTAATGCAGCCACCATATCGGATCCATTCCCTCTTCCTTTTCTGGATACAATGCTCGATAGGGTAGCAGGTCACGAAATGTATTCTTTCCTGGATGGCTACAGTGGATATAATCAAGTGAGGATGGCGGAATAGGATATACCAAAGACAACATTCATCACCAATTGGGGTGTCTATGCCTACACCGTAATGTGGTTTGGTTTACAGAATGCCCCGAGTACATTCCAAAGATGTATGCAGGAAGTGTTCTCACCTTACTTGACAACGTTTATGCAAGTTTATCTGGATGATTTTTCATTATTTGGCAATACTTCGGCGCACCTATATCATTTACGGTGTTGCTTTGAAAAATGCCGAGAGTATCGACTATGTTTGAATCCTACCAAATTGGTTTTTGCAGTCTCACGTGGGAAGCTGCTCGGTCATATTATCTCCAAACAAGGAATATAGGTAGATCTTGATAAAGTAGCAGCCGTGTTGGAGGCACCGATGCCAAAGACACCGAAAGAAGTTATGCGGTTCCTTGGCCAGATCCGGTGGCATGGAAGACATTTACGGTGGTTGGTTCATCTAGCGACGCCACTTAACCGACTTATGACCAGCACTACACGAAAGTATGAATGGACTACTGAGTGTCAAATAGCATTTGATCGGTCAAAGTTCTTATTGACGTAGGCTCCGATCCTGCAACCACCTGATTGGGAACGTCCATTTCATGTATTTGTGGATGCTTCAGACATAGCGATTGGGAGTGTGTTGATGCAACAAACCGACAAATGGTTTCGGCCTGTGTACTATGCGAGTTGTCGATTAGCTCCTACCGAGAGGAATTACTTCATGATCAAACGAGAGTGTCTTGGTTTGGTGTACTCTGTTAAGAAGTTCAAGCATTACTAAATTCACTTTCCATGTGGATCATGCCGCACTTGTATATTTGGTTTGGCAACAACATTTAGGTGGCAGATTGGCAAGATGGGTTTTACTACTACAGGAGTTCGATTATGAAGTTATTCACCGACCAGGTATGTCAC
Source organism: Ceratopteris richardii (assembly GCA_020310875.1). Lineage (NCBI taxonomy): Eukaryota > Viridiplantae > Streptophyta > Polypodiopsida > Polypodiales > Pteridaceae > Ceratopteris > Ceratopteris richardii. The sequence continues at coordinate 56,250,745 of CM035414.1, forward strand.
ATGTCTTGGCGGACTTTTTATTGCGACTCGATTCTAGTGAGTCTCCGGTAGGTGTGGATGATACGACGTCGGCTATTTACGTCACCGAGACAACTTCTGAAGAATATGCAAAACCTCTTGTTGCTCCTACATACTATGATACATTAATGACTTTCCTTACTGAGGGTTGTCTCCCACCTAATACTCCCACTGCTCTGTGCCGAAAAATTGCAGTCTATAGTCGACGATTCCGGTTTAGGGTGGGTCAACTGTATTACACAGATCATACTGGTGCCTTACTTAGTTGTATCCCTCCACATGAATCAGCATCAGTCATTGCCATGGCTCGCTCAGCACTCACTGGAGGATACTTCGCAGCTGATCTTACTCACCGGAAAATCCTGCAAAGTGGGCTCTGGTGGCCTATCATGTACAAAGATGTTGTCTAATTTGTGCAACAGTGTGATGTCTGTCAACGGTTTGGACAGCCCTTGCAGCGCCATTTCTTTCCTCTCCAACCGGTTCTACCATTGGAGCCCTTCCAAAAGTGAGGCTTAGATTTCATTGGTCCAATTTCACCCCCAGCTACCCTTACCAATAATTGATATATTTTGACCTGTACAGATTATGCCACTAGGTGGGCGGAAGCTTGGGTTTTACGTTCTGCCACAGCTGTTTCGGTGGCCAAATGTTTAATGAAGGATGTCTTCCCTCGATATGGATTACCTCTAAAATAGTGACGGACCAGGGTACACATTTTGCAAACAACTTAATTCAAGTGTTGACTCAGACTTTCCAGATTGTACATAAATTCAGCTCACCTTACTATCCACGTGCCAATGCGTTTGTGGGCCTACCGGACCATGTACAAAGTGGCAACCCGAATGACTCCGTTTAAACTTGCCTATGGGCTAGAAGCTATTGCACCAATGGAAGTGGTGGTGCTGAGTTTGCGAGTCGCTTTTTATCTCAAAAATTGCTACCGGAAGAATCTTTCCCATTTAGGTTGGATGTGCTCAGATTGTTGGATGAACAATGCTGGGAAAGCTTCATGATTCTTCAAGAAGTTCAGCTACGCCAAGCCCGTACTCATGATCGCTTCTTAAAAACCCCTGTCTTCACGATTGGCCAACTCGTTTTATTTTATAATGTTAAAGCCAATCGTGCTGCCGAAAAATTTAAGTTACGGTGGTTTGGACCATACCGGATTGCTGAACAGGTGGGACCCGCCACTTTTCAATTGGCAACCTTAACAGGTAGTCTCCTTCCAAAATTCATTAATGGTTCTAAGCTCCGCCCATATCACCAACCGTCTGATAACCCCTAAGGTGTACTCAATCTTTTTCTTCTTTTTCGTGTATCACTTGCTTTTCTTTTCTACCCCCCGTGTTTCGGTTGACCACTTGACCGTAATCTTCCCGTTTTTTGGTATCTAACTATGATTAAGAGCCACCTCTATGTTACTGTTTCTGTTCATGCATCCATGCCCCACTTATGAAGGATATCTCTTCACTACTGCGTTATGAGTAGGGTTTTGCCGCCTGAATTTTTCCGTATTCCTACTTAATCTTGTTCTTTCTACTGATAATCGCTATTGTGTTTGTGTGTTTGCGAGCTTTGTGAACTTTGTGGTTTCATGTATCCTTGTGCACGCCAATGGAAGTTCTGGCTAATATAGCAACCTTCCATGCAGGTCTCACTCCAGATGTGAGTGAGTATTTGCGCACTAGGGGATTGCTGACCTTCGCTGAATTGCCTTGGCATTGTGGAGTGTCACCCTTTTCACGCACATATTATTTTTGCTATCGCTGCCACACCTGCTACAGAGCAATGTTGGTCGATTACATGTCTAAATCCTCGTGTAGTAATCACTCTAGCCATGTTTTCTCAGGGATTCCGACTCCCTCAGGAAGGATTGGAGAACGGTCCACTCCTGCCTCTTACCACTATGACCAAATTGTTTCCCCGGCACTCATCTAATGAGTATGCCATCCTTTGCCGACCCGAACCGGAGCACACTGCTCTGCAATTCTGGTCGCTGCGCTAAATATTACAAAAACGCACCTACGGAATATCTCGACCCTTTTATTCCATGATAGATACTACTTCCCGTGAGCTTGTAAGTTTCACGTCCTTCTTTTTCAGGCGCATTCATTGTGAATGCGTGACAGTTACAAAGGAAATCACAAAGCACGACATCCCTCACACCCGCTTACCCCATATTCTAACTTTCCTCTTTCTGGTGATCCGAGCCGCACAACCACCTCCGCCTACCATGTTGCGATATGAAGAAGCCTCCCAGATGCTTGAAGATGATGATGATGAAGATTTGTTCAACTGTTTCGCCGCAAACGCAGATGCGTTAGCCCCTCTGAAAGCCAGGTGCACGGCTCCACTTCAGGTCACGAAGCTGAAGTCTTCCACGATACCACCACCTCTCTCCAGGTTGAATCCTCCATCCCATCTTCTCCTATCAAGCAGATGGAACAAGAGGCACGCATGGAGGTTGTTGAGGAAGTCTCTTCAAGGGAAGAATCTCATCAGCCGGATGAGGACGCTGTGAAGGAGATCGCAGACGATATCATCAAGGAAGTGATTGCCACTGTTGAGGCCGTGATCCAAACTACTGAGGTGACAAATCCGAATGAGACCGGAATTGTGTTGGTGCCAAACACTCTTCTCCCTTCTCCCCCTATCATTCCTGATGCTACTGAAATTCTTTTCGATGGCCCTTCAACTGGTGGTCAGGAGGCCTCAACCCTTCCGTTTGGGTTTGAGTCTACCGTGCATGCTAGTGTTAGGCCACCGGATGGGAATATGTAATTTTATTTTCCATAGTCGCATGCACTGAAAAGGCGTAGCGAACAGATGTACCTTTTTATTGATTAATGAAAGGCAATCATGGTGTTCGGTAGGGAGAGATAGAAATAGCCAAACTGTCTGTCTGGGCGACCGTGCCGGATGCTGTGGTATTGCAGATTCGTCCAAACTCTGAGTACTGTGTCTTATTCTTAAAGTTCCAGTGGTTGATTATTAACACAGTAAGGTTACGATAATATTAATAAGTCTGTGCGAAGTTGTGGTTGTTAATTTGCATGATAACGTTGTCGTCGAGATTTTCTCTCCTCTCTCACTTGTGAAGGCCTAGAAAAAACATATTTGGTGAAGGTAGCCAGAATTCCTCGAGAAGTCCAGGATGCATCAAGGATGTCAAAGGAAGGTCACATACAAAGTTTCAAAGAAATCAAGAAAGTCCATGGTAGCGGTCAAAGTTGGTCAAAGCTGGTCAAAGTTGGGAAATTAGGGCAAAAATTTCATTGTCACAAAATTAGATGAAAATCCATATACTTGTAAAGATTGTCAAAGGCAGTCTATAGCCCAAATTTCAGTTTATATGCTATGTTCATTTTGTAAAAATGTAATTTTTCTAGTTTGACCCTACAAATTATTGTATAGAAATTTATGTTAGCCATATGGTTTGGCATGTATAAAGATCATATGTGGCTACATATTTGTACAAATTTTCAAGGCTATCAGAGCTTCCTAGACACCTTAATGCTACCTTGCAATCTTCCAAATGTAGTCAAACTTGTACAAGGGAGATTCAGATGGGAGTTTTTTCTGCATATTCCTGAAGGAGATCTTTGGAAACATAGTCCTACAAAGTTTCATCTTCATCAAAGCCTATTTGGAGGGTCAAAGAGTACAAAGTCTAGTTTTCAGGATCACCGCAGTTTTCTAGTTTAAGCAAATTGAAGGGTTGAAGGGCCACCACATGGCGAAAGCTGATTGAGCCATGTTGTACGATCAAGATGAGCTCATATTCAAGGGTGGAGATGCACTTATGCTTAAAGCAAGGAGGATCCACGAGTTTTTCCATAAAAGAAGACTTTTTTTACAATCAAAGATCAATAATGCAGTGTTTCTCCAAAAATAGTGGCTTATCTTATCCGAATTGATGTCAGCACTGATCCGACGGTCCAGATCATCCCCAGATCCAATGGTGGAGAATGAGGGCGCCTAAATTTCACTCCTTTACACTAGATTTGATAGAAAGAACAATTCCAAGCCATTGATTTGATTAATCAAATGGTTGTAATCGAAAGTAGTGATCCTAGAGTTGAGAGTTGATTTCTCTAGATCCAAGGGCCCAAATTCATTCAAAAAACTATATAAACCCCCCTCCAAACTCCTAGAGCATCATTGTTAGGCATCCATAGGGCTCATGCTAGCTTACGGTTTCCTTGAGACGATCACCCTCGGTTGAGCGAGTGAGGATCCAAGGTGAGCTAGTATGAGTATAGAACCTAGTTTCAAATTTAAGTTAGAATTCCAATCTAGGATAGGCTCTTGAAACCAGCATCTCTATCTTGACTCACCCTCGGTGGAGCGTGTGAGTGAGTTAGAGCTGATTTTAATGAGTCTTAGACTTCTTTAGTTAGACGTTACGAGCCTAGACAGACATAGGGTCATTGGAGTGGAACTCACCTTCTTACGTGTGACATTCAGTTGAACTGTCATGGTTTGAGGGTCGGAACCACCTTTGATCAGTAGACTGCCTAGCTTGACGTACCACGACGATCTTATACATGTATCTTAATTCCAATCCTTTTAATTCATGTCACTTGTCGCTTGTCTCTTGTCTCCTCTCTCAGTCTCTTAAGTATTTTTACATGTCTTCTATTTCTTCTATGTGTGAGAAGGCTCCACAGTATTGCGTTGAACCAGTGAGGATGTTTCTTTGAGCTTGTGAGTAAACTCTATTATCATAATTCACTTGCATGCATATAATCCATACATACCCATACATATTGATTAGTTTCTGAAAGTGTATAAGAAGCTCCAATATTGGACCATTCTTCCTTTCGAAACTGGTTTATGTGTAAGGATTCCATCTATTCACGTCATGCATACATATCATCCAAAGAAGACTATGCATATGAATTAGAATTAGGAAGTGTTTAAGAAGCTCCTTCAATGGACCATTCTTCCTTCCAAATTTGATTCGTGTGTATGGTTCTCTTTCATTCTTATCATTCATGTTCATAAAATTAATTTCACTTTCATGTCCTTAAACCTTCCAACATTCATTAGCTTCATACACCCTGTGTGTGCCACGACCGGACCCGATCCACCCGGATTGCGATCACCTCCACAACGTATTGCGTCGTGATAATCTCGAATTGGAAGACAATTAGCTGCTTAAGTTGAATGTTAACTGGGAAAATTAAATAAAGGGCCTCTGCACTGTCAGACCCCTATCCATTCCCAAGAACCCGAAAAGAGATTAAAAGTGACTTGTGAAAGCGCTTTTAACATATAAGAGAATAAAAGTATCTGTGTGAAATTTTTGTGAATCATGTGTTAAGTGCCCCGTTTCAGGGTCCTACATTTAGTTCATTGTAAGAAAATGCCTTGATTTTACTCTCTCTAGAATTTTGAGACTTGCAGGGCTCAAAAGTGGCATTTGGAGGTGGATTTGGACCTCAGACGTTTCAACTACTATCGTGCAGATCACAAAATTGAATAAAAGTTTCTCTCACAAGCTGAAGCTAATTCCTCACCATTTTTGAGTTATAGGGCTTTGAAAAGTGCCGTTTTCCAACACGTAAAAGAGAAACCGAGGGCTTATCTGATTCTATTGGAATCTGTGATTTTGATGCTCATGTGTCACCATGTCTAAGTATGGATATTTTTGGATATGTCTTTTGGTGTTTACTCCTATTTTTGACAGGTACGCTAAAGAAAGAAAGCAGACTACGATCGCATGGCTTTTTGTGAAAGTTTTGGAAGAAACTCGACTTTTTCTAAATTTGGCAGATCGCACACTTCTTTGGGAGGGCAGCGATCAAACTCTGATATAGGGAGACCTGCGCATCGACACAGGGGATGCACAGAAATCAGAGAATTACCTTGTGATTGAGAGTGAGAGTGAGAGTGAGAGTGTGATTGAGAGTGTGAGTGTGACTGCGATTGAGATAGCTCGGGGGGGGGGGAGGGGGTCGGGAGGTAGAGGCTTCGTCAAGAAGCTATTGTCCCAAAGCTATTGTAACCATTGATTCACATCGATAATATCAAAATTCTTCCTTCTCTGTGTCATATTTGTTTCTACTCTTTCGCATCAGATTTTCTCTTACGTTGTGTAATCTCTGCGTTCTTCTCTCCCCTGTTATTTTTGAGTGATCGAAAGATTGTGATTGAGGAAACGCTATAGTGAAGGTATGAGTTCAAAAGGAAGGAGTTTTTTAAGCGAAAGTGTGACGCTAGCACAATATTTTGTAGTTCATAGTCTACACAGTGCCAATGAATTCTTCGGTGATGTCCGATGAACTTTTTTTGTCCAATAAAGACTCAGGTTTTGGTGAAAGTTTGATGTCTGATAGGAGTTTGGTGAACGCTAGTTTTTTGGGTCACTGTCAAAGGTACAATTTCAAGCAAAAGGATGCAACACATGTAGTCTGCACATACTAACCCGAATTCAAAAGTTTTGGTAGATATTACAAAATTAGTAGAAGAACCAGTTCTAAAGCCAATGATTACACGAGAGGGTTGCATCTACAACTCTATTTTCTTAGATGCCAGAATTACAAACTATGTTTAAATCCCAGTAAATATATCTTTGTTTTTCCTTGTGGTAAACTATTGGGACATATATTTATCTCACAACGTGGCATTCAAGTCGACCTTGATAAAGTTCAAGTAATCTTAGAGGCCCCTTCTCCGAAGTCACCCAAATATGGTTTACACTTTCTTGGAAAATTAGAAGGCATGGCTATCACTTACGATGCCTGGCTCATTTAACTATTCCCCTTACATGTCTGACTATGGTGGCACCTCAATATTTCCAATGGACCCTTGAATACCAAGAAAGTTTTGTTCGACTAAAAAGATTACTTATGTAGGCACCAATCCTGCAAGCCCCAAATTGTGACCTTCATGTTTTTGTGGATGCATCTAACCTTGCTAAAGGGAGTGTCCTTATGCAACTTCAAGATAAATGGTTTCCACTAGTCTATTATGCTAGTCATTGATTAGCTCCAGTTGAATGAAATTATTTTATTATAGAGCGTGAATGTTTGGGACTGATCTATTCTGTGAAAAAAAATGTGCCACTACCTATTTGATTGTAAATTTACCTTCCACATGGTCCACTCTACGCTAACATATTTGGTACATCAAAAAAATTTAGGTGGCAGACTTTCCCGATGGGTCCTCATTCTATAGGAATTTGACTATGATGTGGTCCATCATCTGGGATCTTCCCATTCAATTGGAAACTTTTTGGCCTAGTTAGATTCCGATGAAGCTCTAGTGGGCGTAGATGATTCTTCTCCAATTATTTATATGGCTGAACCTTGCTCATCATTGATGCATTGGAATCTTGCTAACTCCTATTACTATACCATTGTGACTTTTCTAACAATTGGTTGTCCACTGGACTCTATGTGAGTTACAACATGGCAGAATTTGGCTTTGTATGATCGATGTTTTGCATTATTGTAGGCAAACTCTACCATGCTGACCCCTCAGGAGTCTGGCTCTGGTGTGTCCCAAAACTTGAAATACTATCAATTTTGGCATTAGCTCACTTTGTACTCTCAACCGGCCAATGTTTTATGGAATTAATGCACAAGAAGATCTGGCAAAGTGGTCTCTAGTGGCTAACTATGCAGCATGATGTGCATGAGTATGTCTGGTAGTATGATCCGTGGCAATGATCTGGTCAAACCTTGCCATGAAATCTTTTTCCTCTCTATCCTGTTCTCCCCTTAGAATCATTCCAAAAATGGGTCTTGGATTTTATTGGCCCAATTACTCCCCGGCTACTTTGACTACTAATCATTCTATCTTGACCTACATCGACTATGCTACACGTTGGACAAAAGCCTAGGCAAGTCATTTTACCATAGTTGCAATTGTCCAAGGCGGGACTTGATATCTTTTTCCACATTTCGGTCTTCTCCTTGAATTAGTGTTGAGTTGAGGCACTCACTTTTCAAATGAACTCATGGAAGCATTGACAACCTCCTTCAATATTACACATAAAGTTGGTGTTGGTGTAAGTAGCAAGCCTACACATTTGGCTTCAGAACCATCATGAAGACTTCCCATGTATGAAGAACCATAGGAACACATGCTTATAGGTTATTACCAATTTATCTTATGTAAAAGTCTAAATGACTTGGAATCTTCATGTTACACCTACTTGATTGATTCGTGAAAAAGTAGAACTAGTGATTGAGGGAATATCTCCATAAGTTTAGAAGATTGACTAAATGGAGCCAAGATTTGAATTCAAATTCAAATTCCTATTCAACTTCATATATAAGATATACTTGAAAAGTCGCGAAGGAGAGAGTCACCATTCCCGAGGCTTAGACTACTGATCATTGAGTGTGTGAGGCCTACTCCATAGCTTACACCTCTGAGTACCATTTGGCAATGTTTATCATGCCAATGGGAATATACATCAATGTGAATTAATACATACATTTACTTCTATCACTTGTGTGTTCTCTGAGTTTCTACCTTCAAGTCTGTCAACTTCAAAGAGGCATATCTCAGCGCCTAATTCACCAAATCGAGTGATTCAAAGCTTGGTGGATCCAGCTTAAATCATACTACAAGCATACAAAGTTTGAAGCAACTTGGTTCAGCCAATCTCAAGAAATCGCCGTGGAAGTGCTCACTGGTATTTGTCTGCATACTTCCTAAAAGGTCGGGGGTGTCCATAAATTTGCTAAAGTTATTTCTCCTAGTATAGTTTATCATTTTGAATGATTCCACTTGCAAATGGTAGCTTACTAAGCTAATAGAATACCTCTAGATGGAATTTTACCAATTGTAAGTGTACTGGTCATACTGAGTGAAAGACTGAGCAGGTATCAACACCAAAATAGAAAGTTTTCTAGCTGTGTGATTCACAAACTCATCTGTTTTGATCAAGTCATTACTCAAACCTTTTCCAAAGTACATATAGCATTTCTTGGTATCATTTGGAAGCTAAGGGTGTCTAATAATCATATCTGGAGTCACTGAGGGCTGGTGCAAAGCAGGATTAGCAGTACCTACTTAATCTTCTGAAGGATCCATCCATCTTTCCTAACAGTTGGTACTCCCTGTTATCCTTGTGCTAATGTTCTTGTGGAAAGTACTAACAAAACACTACTAAATTCATTAAAAGAATTACTTTTGGATTGTCTTGATCGACGGGATCAACTACTACTTGCTGTTCTCTAGGCATACCGCACTACCTACAAGGTTACTAGAGGATACACCCCATTCAAACTTGCTTATGGAATTGAAGCTCTTGCCCCTATGGAGGTCATTGTACCCACTCTGGATTTGCTATCAAGCACAAATTATTACCAGATGAGTCGCTTTATAGTCATATTGATGATCTATGGGCATTGGACGAGCATGGGTTTGAAAGCTTTCTACTCATGTAGGAAGTACAACTACAACAAGCCTGGATGCATGAATGTTTCTTAACGACTCTAGTATTCGAAGTCGGTTAACTTGTTTTGTTCTACAATTCTAAGTCAGATCATGCTGCACAAAAATTCAAAGTCTAGTGGTTTAGTTTATATGGAATTTCAGCATAGAATGGTCTAGTAACTTTCTGGTTGGAGGCCATTGCTAGAACACCAATGGTTTGCATGATTGTTATGACATATCTTCCTTGATGTGCATTCATTATTACAATCGTTCAATTTTTTGATAATGTTTCCATGCCCCCTTGCTTGTTTAAAATCCCCTCTACCTCGTGATCACCTGTTATTGTGTCTGCATGCTTGCCTCTGCTAGTAGTGAGCTCTATGAACAATTGACTTTTGTGCACTCAAGTAATCATGGAAGTCTTAGCGCCTTTTGAACCCCTTTCTGGTGTAGTCTCTAAAGAGACTAACAATTTTTTGACCTTGTGCAACCTTGCATGCTTTTGCCTTTTGGAGTGGGAAGCTACTTTGGCACATCCTACTGTAGAGAGTCTCATCTGCACCATTGCGTTGGAAGCAGCATCTGCCGCATTTTGGATTGTCCCTCTAAGCGGACAAGAGCCTTTTTCACAATGCCGTCTGAAGTGGGTCAATGTTCTTTCTTGCCCACTGATGGTTCTATGTCAATGCCCTCCTTGTCTTGCACTGCTATGGAGCACCTCTTTCCTTGGCATAGATCCAACGAGTATGATATCAGCTATGGATTAGAGTTGGAGCACTCCATTTTTCACTTCTTAGTTATCATGCTCAACCTTTAGCAATGTCCATATGGCATATCTTGCTAGTTCTACTCCATCATCACCGTTTTCGGCCAATGAACAATCAAGTGGTGGGTCATACTCTTCCATTGCATTCATAAAGAATGCTAGCATATCATCCAAGAATTAGATAATGACAATCACCCAAAACTAGGTTGACATATCTGCTGCCCGTGTTATAACTAGGAAAATTCCCCATCACCACCCATGTTGTTCTTCTTTCCCAGTATAATATCATCCACATACACACAAATAGATGTCTTCAGAATTGCTCTTTTTTGATGAAGAGTGATGGATCTGCCTTGCTAGGTTGAAATCCTTTATCTTGCAGGAATGAAACAAACCTATGATTCCAAGCCCTTGGGGCTTGTTTGAGTCCATATAGAGATTTATTAAGCTTACACACATAATCATGATGTACTTGATTCTCAAAACTAGGTGGTTGTGCCATATATAATTCTTTTGTTATCCATCCATTAAGAAATGCATTTTTTACATCCGATTGAAGTATCTTCCAATTCTTGGAAGAAGCAATACTAAGTAGGACTCTTATTGTTGGCATCTTTGCCATAGGAGAGAAGGTCTCCTCATAATCAATTCCCTGAGTTTGTGCAAAGCCTTTTGCCACAAGCCTTGCCTTATACATGTTAATAGAGCCATCTGAGTACTTCTTCAATTTGTAGATCCAGCTTGAGCCTATCACTTTCATTGATGAAGACTTGGGAACTACTTCCCAAGTGTTATTTTCATCAAGAGCTTCAACTTCTTCTTCCATTGCATGCGTCCACTCTGATTTCTTCTTATCTTCCTCAAATGTTGAGGGTTCCTCTTGATTTATGTCCTCTATGTGAAGAGATGGATAGGTATGTGCTTGAAGATGAAGAGGTGTTGCAAAATCCTTGATCTACACCAGCCAAATGAACTCCAGGAGTATGTGGTGGGCCCTTTTAGCTTTCCAATGGATGTATTAGATACCCTATGTACCTTAAAAGATCACTCTAAAAAAGATAGATCAAAACAGATAAGTTGGAGTTAGCTCAGAGGTGACGAACTTGCTATTTTGGTTCATACACATGTCCAGTATTTTGCATAATTCTCTGAGCACAACAGTATTTAGCTTAATTACTTTTGGGGAAGTCTATTTAACTTAAGGATCTAACTTTCAAGAGTAATCTCATCAAAAATAATGAACCACACACTGAGAATGATGTTTAACAAGTGATGACATCATCCCGATTTTCACGGGCTGCTATAGTAATGAGACCAGTGAGTAGAAAAATGAACATTACTCAAGATTTAAGAATCCAATGATTATGAAAATTTGTAGGCTTATACGAGACAATATGCTAAATCCAAAAAGCTTTAAATTATTGAATTTGAGTAAGTACACACTGAGAAACAGCTCTGACAAGATTAGTAAAAAAGTCGAGTACCTGACAAAGAAGTGAAAATGAACAGACAGGGTTGACTTCAACTGAACGTAACTGAAGATTGAAACACCCAAATGAAATGAAAATTGGTGAGCCTATAGCAACACACCTTGATATGGCATAAAGCTCAGCTCTTGGAGGTCTTCACATGACCATGACTAAGACTACTATGTATTTATAATTGATCTTGGGAGGCTAACTTCCCTCAATCACTCTCCAATCAATTAGTGATTGATTTGATTTTCTATCTACCACAAATCACAAATTCGTGGCTCCTCTTTCCCTTTTTGATCAAGTGGACTCAACCACTTAAGATTCTTTCACTTTTACATTAAGTAACCTCTTCAAAAGTTATAAGATGTAGTTCACAAGTGAACTTTACATAGTCTTCATTTTAAAGCTTCTTCTATGACTTTGTGGGACTCAAGCCAATACTTAGGCTTGTCATAGACTTGCTCCAACAGCTCCCCCTCAAGCCAAGTATGCTTGAGGTCTTCAATCTTCCAAGATTACCTATAAACCAATCATAGCCTTGAATTTGCATAGCTTTGTACCATCCAATGCTTTGGTTAGAATATCTGCACATTGTTGATGAGTGGACACATATGATATTTAAATGTCTTTGCTTAGAACCTTCTCTCGTACATAGTGATAATGAACTTCAATATGTTTAGTCCTTGCATGAACAATAGGATTAGCAGCTAAGTGAATAGAACTCATATTGTCACCAAAAATAGTTGGAGTTCCAAACTCCAATCCAAGATCTTTGAATAATGTCTTCATCCACATAGCTTCTTGTGTAGCTATGGCAATACCTCTGTATTCAGCTTCAGTAGAAGAGAGAGCAACTGTGGGTTGCTTCTTGGATGACCATGAAATAAGCTTTGAACCTGCAAAGGTAAGATAAGCTGAAGTGCTCCTTCTATCTTCCTTGGAGCCAGCCCAATCCGCATCAGAAAATATCTTCAAACCTAAATCAGATACATAAGGATAATAAATTCCTTAATTTATGGTTCCTTTGAGATACTTGAGAATCCTTTTGGCAGCATCCATATGTGGTTTCCTTGGTGTGTGCATAAATGTTGGTGCAAAACAAGCCTACACACATTGGCTTGGAACATTGGAATCTTGGAAGGCTAAAAGCTTGAACCCTTGAAGGATGTATTTACATGAACCTTGAACCATAGGAACCAATGCTTAATTGGTTATTACTTTTTATCCAATGTAAAAAGTCTATATGACTTTATCAATCATGTAATCACACCTACTAGACTAGAGTCGTGGAAAAGTAGATGATTTGGTTGAGGGAATATCTCCCTAAGTTTAGTGGAGAGATTTTAGGGAGCTTCAATTTGAATTTCAAATTCAAATGACCAATCAAATCTTATGAAAGCTTTGAAGAAAACTCGCGGCAAGAACTCACTCATTTTTTGAGCTCACCTCCCGAGGCATTCTACTTCTGTATCTGTGTGTGTGTTAGTGCTACATCTTAGCCTACACCACAATACCTCATTTAGCTATGCTTGGCATGCTAATGAGCTTGTACATTTACATTAATCCATAGATATATTCACACTTTTCAACTCTGGTTTTTTTGAGTCATCTACCTTAAGTCTGTCAACTTTAACAGAGCATATCTCAAGATCTACTGAACCAAATTGGATGATTCAAAGCACATTGGAACAAGCTTGAAGCACACTATATGCCTGCAAAATTTGAAGGTTATTGGATCAACCATCTGGGAGAAATTGCGCTCGAAGTGATCTCTGGTATTTCTCTGTACAGTTCCTAAAATGTCGGGGATGATCCTAAGTTTGCTAAATTGATTTCTCAGAGTGTAGTTTGTCATTTCCTCTCATTCCACTTGCAAATGAAAGCTTGTTAAGCTAATTGATTATGTCCAAAAGCAATTAGATCGATTTTAAGTGTGCTGGTCACACTGAGCATAACACTGAGCAGGTATCAAGACGAAAATAGAAAGTTTTCAAGTCTTGTGATTTCCAAAGTAGTCTGTTTTGATCAAGTCATTACTCAAACCTTTTCCAAAGTACATATAGCATATTTTGGTATCATTTGGAAGCTCAAGGAGTCTTCTAAGCATATCTGAAGAGAAGAGAGGGCAGGTGTGAAGCAGGTCTAGCAGCACCAACTTGATCTTCTGAGTGCATTCAGCCATCACTTCCAACAGTGGTATCAGAGCAGATAAGGTAATCATGGGTGATGGTTTCCCTTCCTCCATTGACAAATTAGACAGGAACAACTACCAAGCTTGGTCTCTAAGGATGAAGACCTATCTACAAGGAAGGAGCTTGTATGGATACATATCAGGAGATGAGGAGTTGCCCTCATTCAAGACTAGAGGCCTACCTACAAAGGATGAACATGAAAGGCTCAATCAATGGTGTGCAAAAGATGCTTTGGCAAGGTCATATCTTCTAAACTCTATTTCTGATTTCCTTCTACCTCATGTAAGGAATTGCAAAACTTCCCAAGAGACTTGGGAAACCTTGTCTACATATTTTTCATCAAGCACAAGGGCCAGAAAGAATCAGCTATGGATTGAGTTTACAACTCTTAGGAAGCAATCAAAACAATGTGTCTCAGATTTTGTCACCAAAGTCAAGGACATTGCAGATCAACTTGCAAGTGTTGGAGAAGAAATTGAGGAAGAGCAAATAGTTAGACAAGTGATCAATGCTCTAAAGGCAGATGACAAGTGGGAGAGTTTTACCACAGCAATGGACTTATACATGGACATCCAAGCACCTAATCTAACAACTCTGATTGGACAACTCTTTACACATGAAGCAAAGATCACAAAGAATGGAGAGCAATCAAAAGGTAACAACCCCTCTGCCCTTTATACTGATAAAAAGGTAAAAGACAAAGGTAAAAATAAGAAGGTTGATGAAGAAGGCTCTACCTCCCAAGCAAACTATGCAGGGAGAGGTAGATCATCTAGAGGTAGAGGCAGAGGAGGTAAGTCAGGTAGGGGGAGACCCTACAACCAATCTCCATGCAATATTTGTGGCCTGTCTAACCATACTACAGATGAATGCTACAAAAGCTACAAGAACCAAAGAGGAAGAGGTCACCAAAGAGGAGGATACTCTCAAGGCAGAGGAAGATTCAATCAATCTCAAGGCTACCATGGCTACAACAATAATTATAACAACAACTACAATCACAATGGCAACTATCAAGGTGGATACAGGAATAGGAAGGATTACAACAATTATGCAGAGGAGCAAGATGATTCCTTGTTGATCATGAACATGACATCTAAGTCAGGTATCAATGATGATCATTTGTTCTATATTGATTCAGGTTGCTCTAACCATGTAGCTGGAAATGTTGCCTTACTCTCTGATTTGGAAGAACCCAAAGGCAAGCACCAAGTGCAGACAGGTGATGACATTAAACATTCAGTTGTTAAAGTAGGCAATGTCAAAACAAGTGATGGTAATCAGAATTTATTGAGCAGAGTGTTGTATGTTCCAACAATCACCAAGAATCTGATGAGTGTAGGTCAGATTGTGGAAAAAGGTCTACAGGTCAGGTTCACTCAACATGGTGCATATGTGGAGGATCCAAGACATGGATTCAGAAGGATAGCCAAGGGAGAAAAATCAGGTAGATTGTTTACCTTTGAACTTGAAGACACTAAGAATATTGCTTTGTACAACTATAAAGACCAAACCCTATCAGAATTGGAGATTTGGCACAAGAGATTAGGTCACATTGGAGAGAGGACCATAAAACAAATGAGTAGGGATCAATGTGTGCTTGGGATACCTAATGTATCCAAGCAACACATGATATACAAGTGTGGGGCTTGTCAATTTGGTAAGTCACACAGATTGCCCTATACCAAGAAAGGTTCTATGCATGAAGATTAATTGGAATTGGTGCATACAGATGTTTGGGGACCTAGCAAGGAGCCATCCATATCTAGATCAAGGTACTATGTGTCCTTTATTGATGACTATAGCAGGTGGACCGTTTTATACTTCACGAAACATAAAGATGAAGTATTTAATTGTTTCAAAAGGTATCTTGCA
This sequence comes from Ceratopteris richardii, assembly GCA_020310875.1. Taxonomy (NCBI): domain Eukaryota; kingdom Viridiplantae; phylum Streptophyta; class Polypodiopsida; order Polypodiales; family Pteridaceae; genus Ceratopteris; species Ceratopteris richardii. Next base: position 56,266,470 of record CM035414.1, read on the forward strand.
TTAGTTGAAAATCAAACAGGTAGACATTTGAAGAAGCTAAGGTCAGATGGTGGTGGAGAATACTTCTCCAATGACTTTGAAGATTTCTTGCAGGAAAGAGGCATCAAGAGGGAGATTACTACAAGGTACTCACCTGAACAAAATGGGGTAGCAAAGAGAAGGAATAGACTCATTGTAGAGATAGCTAGGTCTATGCTAAATGAAAAGAAATTGGCAAATTATCTTTGGGCAGAGAGTGTATCTACTGCCACATATTTGATTAACAGGTTGCCATCAAAGACACTTGATGGAATGACACCCTATGAGGCTTGGCATGGTAAGAGACCATCTCTGGATCATTGCAAAATCTTTGGGTGTGTTGCATATGTGCATATTCCCTCACAGGTAAGGGGAAATCTAGACCCTAAAGCTGAAAAATGTATCTTCATTGGTTATGATTTAAACCAGAAGGGATACAGGTTCTACAACCCCTCAAATAAAGGTTTCAAGGTAAGTAGAGATGTCATCTTTGATGAAAATGATTCATGGTATGAAAATGAGTGCAGGAAAGTTAGCCTACCTTATGACATGGAAGAAGACTTTCCAAAGCTTATCAGGCAAGAACCAATTCAGAAAGAGGACACAAGCTCAGATGATGAAGACACCATCAACATTGAAGAGTTCAAGGCTTGGAAATCCAAAGGGAAGATGAAGGTGAAGCAACTAGAAGATAATCCAGAATCCTCAACTCAAGCTATGAGGAGATCTCAGAGAGAAAAGAAAAAACCTATTAGGTATGGGTATGATACTTCACTTGTAACCAAGCACTCTGTATATCTTGCAAAGGATCTCTTGAATGAAGAACCAGGTACATTTGAAGAAGAAATTACTAAACCAGAATGGAAGGAAGCAATGGATGAAGAAATGGAGGCTCTCAAGGAGAGTGATACTTGGGACTTGGTACCCAAGAAGGACTCCATGAAGGTGATAGGATCCAGATGGATCTACAAGCTCAATAGGAATTCAGATGGTACAACAAACAGGTATAAAGCTAGGTTGGTAGCCAAGGGTTTTGCACAAACCCAAGGCATTGATTATGAGGAGACATTTTCTCCTGTGGCCAAGATGCCAACTATCAGAGTTATGGTGAGTGTAGCTGCATCCAAGAATTGGAACATGTACCAATTGGATGTGAAGAATGCATTCTTGAATGGATGGATATCTGAAGAAGTCTACATGTCACAACCACTTGGCTATGAGGATCCCAATAAGGTAAATCATGTTTGTAAATTGAAGAAGGCTCTGTATGGATTGAAGCAGGCACCTAGAGCATGGAATTACAGGTTGACAACCTATCTCCTAGATCAAGGATTTGTGATGAGTAAAGCAGATACTTCATTGTTCATCAAAAGGAACAATTCAGAGGTAATATATTTGTGTGTCTATGTTGATGACATTATTATCACAGGAAATGATGTTCAGGGAATAAGACACATCAAAGGACAGATGGTGAAGGAATTCAAGATCAATGATCTTGGATTATTAAAGTACTTCCTAGGACTTGAATTGGTCTACACAAATTCAGGTATCTTTATTACTCAGAAGAAGTACATTCAGGACATGGTCAAGAAGTTTAATTTGCAAGAAGCTAAAATCTCAAACATTCCTATGGAGGTCAATCACAAACTCAGTGCACATGAAGGAGAAGAACTCAAAGATATTACAGGTTACCAAAGTTTGGTAGGTAGTCTAAATTATGCTACCTTAACCAGGATTGATATATCATATGGTGTTAGTGTACTTAGCCAATTTATGCACAAACCAAGAGTACCTCATTTAGAGGCAGCAAAGAAGATAGTAAAGTATTTAAAGGGAACACAAAATCATGGTTTGTACTTTCCATATTCATCAGACATTGATATTAAGGTATACTCAGATGCAGATTGGGCACGTTGCAAGGATGATAGAAGAAGTACATCTGGTTACATATGTTTTGCACGTGATAAACCAATTTCTTGGTCATCCAAGAAACAACCCACAGTAGCTTTGTCATCTACTGAGGCAGAGTATAGAGGGCTAGCCAATGCCACTCAAGAAGCCATCTGGTTGAAGCTTTTATATTCAGAATTGGGCCTATACACAAGGCCACCAATCATATTTGGTGATAACACAAGTTCTCTTCACCTAGCAGCTAATCCAATTTATCATGCTAGGACAAAACACATAGAGGTTCACTACCACTATGTGAGGGAGAAGTTACTTAGCAAAGAAATTCAATTATCATATGTGTCTACTAATATACAATGTGCAGATTTGCTTACTAAAGCCCTGGATGGAAGCAAGCTATGCAGATTTAAATCCATGATTGGATTGCAGGAAATAATTGAAGACTAGAGAAGAAGACTTGAGCCAAAGTGTTTGGCTTGAGGGGGAGCTGTTGGTGCAAAACAAGCCTACACACATTGGCTTGGAACATTGGAATCTTGGAAGGCTAAAAGCTTGAACCCTTGAAGGATGTATTTACATGAACCTTGAACCATAGGAACCAATGCTTAATTGGTTATTACTTTTTATCCAATGTAAAAAGTCTATATGACTTTATCAATCATGTAATCACACCTACTAGACTAGAGTCGTGGAAAAGTAGATGATTTGGTTGAGGGAATATCTCCCTAAGTTTAGTGGAGAGATTTTAGGGAGCTTCAATTTGAATTTCAAATTCAAATGACCAATCAAATCTTATAAAAGCTTTGAAGAAAACTCGCGGCAAGAACTCACTCATTTTTTGAGCTCACCTCCCGAGGCATTCTACTTCTGTATCTGTGTGTGTGTTAGTGCTACATCTTAGCCTACACCACAATACCTCATTTAGCTATGCTTGGCATGCTAATGAGCTTGTACATTTACATTAATCAATAGATATATTCACACTTTTCAACTCTGGTTTTTCTGAGTCATCTACCTTAAGTCTGTCAACTTTAACAGAGCATATCTCAAGATCTACTGAACCAAATTGGATGATTCAAAGCACATTGGAACAAGCTTGAAGCACACTATATGCCTACAAAATTTGAAGGTTATTGGATCAACCATATGGGAGAAATTGCGCTCGAAGTGATCTCTGGTATTTCTCTTTACAATTCCTAAAATGTCGGGGATGATCCTAAGTTTGCTAAATTGATTTCTCAGAGTGTAGTTTGTCATTTCCTCTCATTCCACTTGCAAATGAAAGCTTGTTAAGCTAATTGATTATTTCCAAAAGCAATTAGATCAATTTTAAGTGTGCTGGTCACACTGAGCATAACACTGAGCAGGTATCAAGACCAAAATAGAAAGTTTTCAAGTCTTGTGATTTCCAAAGTAGTCTGTTTTGATCAAGTCATTACTCAAACCTTTTCCAAAGTACATATAGCATATTTTGGTATCATTTGGAAGCTCAAGGAGTCTTCTAAGCATATCTAAAGAGAAGATAGGGCAGGTGTGAAGCAGGTCTAGCAGCACCAACTTGATCTTCTGAGTGCATTCAGCCATCACTTCCAACAATAAATTGAGTTAGCACACTCACACTGTAACATATATCTACTCTTGTCAATGTGACATAGTTGAGACTACCCACTAGACTTTGATATGATGTGATGTCCTCTATGAGTTCACCTTCATGTGAGCTCAATTTGTGATTGAGCTCCATTGGAGTATCTGCAATCTCACAATCTTGCATCTTGAATTTTGCCAACATGTCCTTAATGTACTTTCTTTGAGTGAGAAACAAACCATGATCTTTGTAGACAACTTCCAAACCTAGGAAGTAGGTAAGTGAACCCAAATCACTTATCTTGAACTCTTCTCTCATCTGATCTTTGATCTTCTTAATACCATCTGCATCATTTCCTGTCACTATAATATCATCTACATATACACATAGGTAGATGATCTCAAATTATTATTTTTAATAAAGAGTGAAGGATCTGCCTTGCTTGGTTGAAAGCCTTTGTCCTGCAAGAATGAAACAAGCCTGAAATTCCAAGCTCTTGGAGCTTGCTTGAGACCATACAATGCTTTGTTAAGTTTACACACATAATGAGGATAAACTTGATTCTCAAAACCAAGTGGTTATGCCATATATACCTCTTCTGTTATCCAACCATTCAAGAATGCATTCTTTACATCTAGTTGAAGTATCTTCCAATTCTTGGAAGAGGCAATACTAAGCAAAAACCCTAATACTAGGCATCTTTGCCACATGAGAGAAGGTCTCCTCATAATCAATTCCCTGAGTTTGTGCAAAGCCTTTTGCTACAAGCCTTGCCTTATATTTGTCAATGGAACCATCAAAATTCTTCTTGAGTTTATAGACCCATCTTGAGCCTATTATGGATGAAGTCTTGGGCACCAAATCCCAAGTGTTGTCTAAGATTCTTCATCATCCTCTGAGGTTTCAAATTCTTCAATCTTCGGTTGTTCTCTACCAAGCTTTGGAAAATATTCTTCAAGATCATATGGTAAATTGACCTTCCTGCATGAATCTTCATACCATGAATTGTTTTCATCAAAAACTACATCTCTGCTTACCAAGAATCCTTTGTTGGTAGGGTTGTATAACCTGTAACCCTTTTGATTGTTGTCATATCCAATAAATACACACCTTTCTGCCTTTGGATCCATCTTGCCTCTAACCTGTGAAGGAACATTAGCAAAAGCAATACATCCAAAAATCTTACAATGATCTAAGCTTGGTCTTCTTCCATTCCAAGCCTCATATGGAGTCATCCCATCAAGGGATTTTGAAGGCAACCTGTTAATCAAGTAAGTGGCTGTAGATATAGCCTCAGCCCATAGATAATTAGGTAAATGCTTTTCATTTAACATGGACCTTGCAACTTCAACAATTGTCCTATTCCTCCTTTTTGCCACTCCATTTTGCTCAGGAGTGTACCTTGTAGTTACCTGTCTTTTGAATCCTCTTTCTTGAAGAAAAGAATCAAACTCATGGGAGAAGTATTCTCCCCCTCCATCTGACCTTAGCCTTTTTAGTGATTTACCTGTTTGATTCTCCACAAGAGCCAAATATCTTTTGAGACATGAAAAAACTTCATCTTTGTGTTTCATAAAGAATAGGATAGTCCATCTGCTACATTCATCAATAAAGGAGACATAATACTTTGATCGAGATATTGAAGCTTCCTTGCTAGGTCCCCATACATCTGTATGAACCAACTCCAAGAGGTCTCCATGCATATAACCTTCCTTCATGAATGGTAACCTGTGAGACTTTCCAAATTGACATGCACTACACTATAAATCATATGTTGTTTTGACAAGTTAGGGAGTCCAAGTACACTTTGGTCCCTACAAATTTGCTTTAATGACCTTTTACCAATATGTGATAACCTTTTGTGCCATACTTCCAATTATGTGAGTGCCTGACTACCATAATTAAAGAGAGCAATGTTTCTGTCCTGTAATTCAAATGTGGACAATCTACCTATCTTTTCACCTTTTGTAATTCTTCTGAATCCTTGACTTGGATCTTCAACAAATGCTCCTGCTTTTGTGAACCTGACTTGCAACCCTTTCTCTACTATCCGCCCAACACTTATCAAATTCTTTGTAATGGTAGGGACATAGAGTACCTTATTGAGTAGGTTGATGTTTCCATCTGGTGCTTTGACATTGCCTATTTTCTCCACAGGATGTCTTGTTTCATCTCCTGTTTGTACCTCATGCTTATTCCTTGGATCTTCTAAATCTGATAGGAGTGCCACATTTCCTGCCACATGATTTGAACAACCTGAATCTATGTAGAAAACATGCTCATCAGATTTACCTTGTGGCATAGCCATGTTCATGATCAATAATGAATCCTCTTTGTTTGATTCTTGTGTGTAGTTATTGTAGTCTCTCCTTCCTTTGTAGCCTCCTTGATAGTTTGAATGATTGTAGTTGTTGTAGCTACCATGATAATTGTTGAACCTTCCTCTTGAGTAGCCATAACTTCGTCTATTGTATCCTTTGCCTCTTTGATTCGTGGAATTCCTAAAGAAATTTTCAGCTGTATAATTAGTTAATCCACAAATAGAACATGGGTTGGAGTCTTGGGATCTCCCCCTACCTTGTCTACCTCCTCTTCCTCTACCTCTACCATGTCTTCCTCTACCTGCATAGTTATCTTGATATGTACCTGCTTCATCATCCACTTTCTTTTCCTTTCCTTTGTTATCTTTGGACTTGCTTTTATTAGTGTATAAAGCTGAAGATTGATTACCTTTAGAGCTTTCTCCATTTTTAATAAGCTTTGCCTCTTGAGTAAGTAGTTGTCCAATAAGTGTATTGAAATCAGGTACATGCATGTCCATGTACAAATCCATAGCTGTGGTGAATGCTTCCCACTTGTCATCTACCTTCAAGACATTGATGACCTGCCTTACAATTTGTTCATCTATTACCTCTCCAATGCTTCCCAACTGATCTGCTATGTCCTTGAGCTTTGTGACAAAATCAGTCACATTTTGTTTGGGAACTTTCTTGAGAGTTGTGAAATCCAGCCATAGTTGATGCTTTCTAGCTTTGGTACTTGAAGAGAAGAAGGCTTCAAGTGCATCCCACACTTCCTGAGATGTCTTAAAACTTCTAATGTGAGGCAACAAAAAATCTGAGATAGATTTGAGGAGATAAGACCTTGCAAGTGCATCCTTGGAGCACCATGTGCTCAATCTTTCTTGCTCTTCTTGTGTTGGTTGACTTTTGTTCCTGAAACTTGGCATAACTTCATCTCCAACCACATAACCATATAAACTTCTACCTTAGAGATAAGCTTCCATTCTTAATGACCAAGGTGAGTAGTTACCTCTGTCCAATTTGTCAATTGATGAAGGAAATCCATCTGCCATGTTGTCCAACCTTGCTCTGATACCACTGTGAAGAGATGGATAGGTATGTGCTTGAAGATGAAGAGGTGTTGCAAAATCCTTGATCTACACCGGCCAAATGAACTCCAGGATTATGTGGTGGGCCCTTTTAGCTTTCCAATGGATGTATTAGACACCCTATGTACCTTGGAAGATCACTCTCAAAAAGATAGATCAAAACAGATAAGTTGGAGTTAGCTCAGAGGTGAAGAACTTGCTATTTTGGTTCATACACCTATCCAGTATTTTGCATATTTCTCTGAGCACAACAGTAATTAGCTTAATTCCATTTTGGGGAAGTCTATTTAACTTAAGGAGCTAACTTTCAAGAGTAATATCATAAAAAATAATGAACCACACACTGAGAATGATGTTTAACAAGTGATGACATCATCTCGATTTTCACGGGCTGATACAGTAATGAGACTAGTGAGCAGAAAAATGAACATAACTCAAGATTTAAGAATCCAATGATTATGAAAATTTGTATGCTTATACTAGACATTATCTTAAATCCAAGAAGTGTTAAATCATTAATTTTGAGTAAGTACACACTGAGAAACAGCTCTGACAAGATGAGTAAAAAAGTCGGGTACCTGACAGAGAAGTGAAAATGAACAGATAGGGTTGACTCCAACTGAGCGTAACGGAAGATTGAAACACCCAAATGAAATGAGAATTGGTGAGCATATAGTAGACTTATATCGCTAACATTACTAAGTCAAATGACTGAAAATGATGCACCAAGCTCAGAGAAACCATCTCTGCAATCTGATTGAGAAAATTGAGAGATATGGCAGTGAGTAGTACACTTCACAAGAACATGGATATATGAACCCAAATGATCATGAAAATGAAAGCATATTGATTTTACAATACAATGGACTTCCTTATACATATGTGTGGCTTGTAATCACACCTTGATATGGCATAAAGCTCAGCTCTTGGAGGTCTTCACATGACCATGACTAAGACTACCATGTATTTATAGTTGATCTTGGGAGGCTAACTTCCCTCAATCACTCTTCAATCAATTAGGGATTGATTTGATTCTCTATCTACCACAAATCACAAATTCGTGGCTCCTCTTTTCCTTTTCGATCAAGTGGACTCAACCACTTAAGATTCTTTCACTTTTACATTAAGTAAACTCTTCAAAAGTTACAAGAGGTAGTTCACAAGTGAACTTTACATAGTCTTCATTTTAAAGCTTCATCTGTGACTTTGTGGGACTCAAGCCAATACTTAGGCTTTTCATAGACTTGCTCCAACACTCTGCTAGATAGAGTGAATGTTTAGTAACTAGAGAAGTATCAAACCCATACCTCTCTAGTTTTTTTTTCTGTCTCATGGACCTTCTTAGGCCATGATGTGTTGATTCTGCCTCTTGTCCAAGTTCCTGCATTTTAGCTTTACCTTTAGACTTCCACATTTTGAGTTTTTCAATCTGAGTTGCTTCATCATCTTTTGAGGTATCCTATTTAGAAGGATTATCCTGGACAAGCTTTGGAAAATCTTCTTCAAGATCATAAGGTAATTTGATCTTACTAAATGATTCTTCATACCAAGAACTATTCTCATCAAATACTACATCTCTACTCACCAAGAATCCTTTGGTTGTTGGGTTGTATAACCTGTAGCCTTTTTGGTTGTTGACACATCCAATGAACACATGTATTTCAGCTTTTGGATCCATCTTTCCTCTAACCTATGAAGGAACATGAGCATAAGCAATACATCCAAAAATCTTACAATGATCCAAGCTTGGTTGTCTTCCACTCCAAGCCTCATATGGTGTCATGCCATCATGTGACTTTGAAGGTAACGTGTTAATCAAATAAGTGGATGTGGATACAACCTCATCCCATAAATAATTAGGTAAATGTTTTTCATTTAACATAGACCTTGCAGCTTGAACAATTTTCCTATTCCTTCTCTCTGCCACTCCATTTTGCTCATGAGTGTACCTTGTAGTAATCTCTCTTTTGATTCCCCTCTCTTGAAGAAAGGAGTCAAATTCATGGGAGAAGTACTCTCCCCTTCCATTTGACCTTAGTCTTTTTAAGGTTTTACCTGTTTGGTTCTCCACAAGAGCTAAATATCTTTTGAAGCATGAAAAGACTTCACCCTTGTGTTTCATAAAGTATAGTATAATCCATCTACTACAATCATCAATGAAGGAGACATAATACCTTGATCCAAATATTGAAGCATCCTTGCTAGGTCCCCATACATTTGTATGAACCAAATACAAGAGATCTCCATGCATATATCCTTTCTTCATTAATGGTAACTTGAGACTTTCCAAATTGACATGCACTACTCTTATAAATCATGTGTTCCTTTGACAGATTACGGAGTCCAAGTACACTTTGGTCCCTACAAATTTTATTTAATGATCTTTCACCAATATGTGCTAACCTTTTGTGCCATATTTCTAATTCTATGAGTGTCTGACTACCATAATTAAAGAGAGCAATGATCCTAGTGTCTTGGAATTCAAATGTGAATAATCTACCTATCTTTTCACCCTTTGTAATTCTCCTAAATCCATGTCTTGGATCTTCAACAAATGCTCCTCCTTTTGTGAACCTTACTTGTAGGCCTTTCTCCACAATTTATCCTACACTTATCAAGTTCTTGTGATGGTAGAGACATATAGTACCTTGCTAAGTAGGTTGAAGTTTCCATCATGTGCTTTTACATTTCCTATCTTCTCCACCAGATCCCTTGTATCATCACCTGTTTGCACTTCATGCTTGTTCCTTGGATCTTCTAAATCTGATAGGAGGGCCACATTTCTTGCCACATGATTTGAGCAACTTGAATCTATGTAGAAAACATGCTCATAAGATTTACCTTGTGACATTTTCATATTCATGAGAAGTAGAGAGTCTTCTTGATTTGAGTCTTTTGTGTAATTGTTGTAATCTCTTCTCCCTTTGTATCCTCCTTGGTAGGTTGAATTGTTGTAGTTGTTGTGGTTGCCATGGAAATTTCTGAACCTTCCTCTTGAGTAGCCATAACCTCCTCTGTTGTATCCTCTGCCTCTTTGATTCTTGGAATTCCTAAAGCAATTCTCAGTTGTTGATTAGTTAATCCACAAATAGAACAAGGATTAGAGTCTTGGGGTCTCCCCCTACCTTGTCTTCCTCCTCTACCTCTACCTCTACCTCTACCTCTATCATGTCTTCCTTTACCTACATAGTTAGCTTGGTGTGTACGTGCTTCATCATCCACTTTCTTTCCTTTTCCTTTGTTGTCTTTGGCTTAATTTTTATCAATATACAAAGCAGAAGATTGATTACATTTGGGACCTTCTCCATTCTTCATGAGCTTGGCCTCTTGAGTAAGTAGTTGTCCCATAAGTGTATTGAAATCTGGTACATGCATATCCATGTATAGATCCATTGTTGTTGTAAAGGCTTCCCACTTGTCATCTGCCTTCAAACCATTGATGACGTGTGTTACAATTTGTTCTTCATCCATCGCTTATCTAATGCTTCCTAGTTGATAATGTCTTTGATCTTTGTGACAAAATCAGTCACATTTTGCTTGGAAGATTTCTTGAGTGTTGTGAAGTCCATCCATAGTTGATTCTTTCTAGCCTTTTTGCTTGAAGAGAACAAGGCCTCAAGTGCATTCCACGCTTCCTGTGATGTTTTACAACTTCTAATGTGAGGCAACAAAGAATATGAGATAGAGTTGAGGAGATAAGAGCTTGCAAGTGCATCCTTGGAGCACCATGTGCTCAATCTTTCTTGCTCTTCTTGTGTAGGTTGACCTTTATTCTTGAAACTTGGCATAACTTCATCTCTAGCTATATAACCATATAGATTCCTACCTTGAAGATAAGCTTCCATCCTAAATGACCAGTTTGAGTAGTTACCTCTACCCAATTTGTCAATTTATGAAGGAAATCCATCTGCCATGTTGTCCAACCTTGCTCTGGTACCACTGTAAGGATGGATTTGTACTTGATGAAGATGAAGTGGTGCTGCAGAAACGTTGCACTACACTAGGCAAATGAACTCCAGAGATATGTAGTGGGAGCTTTTAGCTTGCCAAAGGATGTATTAGACACCCTATGTACCTTGGAAGATCACTCTCAAAAAGATGAATCAAAACAAATAGGTAAGAGTTGATCCAAGAGTAAAAAACTTGCTATTTTTGTTCCTACACATGTTCAGTGTTTTGAATAGTTCTTTGAGTACAGTAGCAATTGGCTTAATTCCTTTTGGAACTCTAATTAACTTATTAAGCTAACAATCATGAGTTATTGCATAAAAAATGATGGACTACATGCACAGAAAGGAGTTTCGCAAGTCACAGCTCCATCTCGACATTCACAGGCTGCAACAATCATCATACCAGCGAGCAAGGATATGCTAATATCTGACGATCCCAAGAAGCAATGCTAATGAAACTTCTGTAGGATTAATATAATAGACAATATGCTGATTCGAACATGCTTTAAATCATGGCAAATGATCTACACACTGAAAACAAGCTCGAAAATCACTGTTCTGATGGAGTACTAACAGAGAAGTAACATGAGAATATAATGATCACATACGTATTAAGACATGTACAAATACAATGTCATTGACAACCATACATTGCTCAATATGTGAAAGGTGAATGAGCTATGAGACGAGCTCTCAGTTCACAATAAAATGCACTCAAAGTGATCTCATGGGCTCGAGATAATATGCGGGTCTTTTGATCCCCTTTTTATAATCATGTTTGGAGCCAAGGTTTGAATATGAATCTTGCTCACCTAAACCACTTTTCCAAATTCTTAGTAATTGATTCTCAACTAACATAAACACGAGTTCATGGCTTTTCTTTCCCTTCTTATCAAATGGATTCAACCACTTTTGATTCCTTCACTTTTATATCAAGTAAATACTCAAGGAGTTACAAGGGTGAGTTCACAAGTGAAATCTTCAAAGATTTAGCATTTGCATCAAATATAGCATAAATTTTTATGAAATTTGAAGACTCAAGCCTTTGATTAGACTTGCCATGAACTTTTTCCAATAGTAAACATGTATGTGAAGGTTATATTTTGGGCAAAATGTAGCATTCCTCCTTTCCAAAAGGTGTTTCAGTTCAAGCTACTCAGAAATTGCAGCTTATTCACAGTGATGTTTGTGGTCCTATGGAGACACCCTCTTTTGGAAATTATCTTTACTTCGTGACTTTTCATTGATGATTTTTTTGAGGCATGCATGGGTATATCCATTGAAAGCAAAGTCTGAAGTGTTTATGTGCTTCAAAAAATTTTTGCATTTGGTTGAAAATCTATTAGCATGTAAAATGGGAACCCTTCGTTTTGATCAAGGGGGGGGGGATATATGTCTTTTGATTTTAATGCATTTCTGGCTGAATGTGGGGTAAAACATCAATGTACAATGCCATATACACCTCAACAGAATGGAGTTGTTGAACGAAAGAATAGGTCACTCATGGAGATGGCGAGGTGTATGGTCAAGAGTCAAGCTTTACCACATAGTTTCTGGCTTGCGGTTTTTATGTGTGCAACATATGTACTTAATAGAAAATTGGATGATAAAGTAGTAAAATGTATTTTGTTGGCTACAATTCTGAAAGCAAAGGCTATCATCTATATCATCCACATACTAAATGCATTCTGGTTAGCCGTGATGTTGTTTTTGTGGAAGATGCTATTTAGCCATTACTTTCATGTACGAAGGAGACATCTGTTAGCTCCAAAGACATGTATGATACATTGCTGCCTCTTTCTACAGGTGGATAGTCTAGTGCTGGTCCTAATGTGGCAACTTCTAAGCCTTTACAAGTTTCATGTGATGATGCAAATCATTCCATTTTTTATGCAAATTTACATGATGCACTTGTTGATGAGAGGTCTGATATTGAGCAAGCAAGCATAGTGCCTCTTTTGCATCAAATTGCTATGCTATGGCTGCATCTACTCTTTGTGATGAGAATGATCCAGTTTCATTTGATGAAGCACAAAATTGAGAAAATTGGATGGCTACTATGCAATCTGAATATGATGCTATAATGAATACTTGTACCTGGTCTTTATGTGACTTGCCTCTTGGCAAGAAGACCATTGGCACTAACTAGGTTTACAAGCTGAAGTGTAAGCCTGATGGAACAGTTGATAGGTATAAGGCTAGGCTTATTACAAAGGGTTATGCACAGGAAAGAGGCATTGATTTTGATGAGACCTTTGCACCTACATGTTGCATGACTACTGTTCATAGCATCTGTGCACTTGCAACCCATCATGATTGGAATGTACATGAGTTGGACATAAAAACTGCATTTTTGAATGGTGACTTGCATGAAGAAGTGTATGTTTTTCAGCCCCATGGCTTTGTGTAGAAAGGGCCTGAAAAATAGGTGTGCAGGTTAAAGAAGTCATTATATGGTTTAAAGCAAGCACCGCATGCTTGGTATGAGAAGATACATGCCTATCTGATTGCACATGGTTTTGAGAACAGTCCAATTGAAAGCACCTTATATGTTAAGCATGCTAATGATGTGCTTCTTATCATTATGTCTATGTTGATGACATGTTGCTCATTGATCCTCATGAGAAGCATACTGTTGATTTCAAGGCTGATTTACATGCCTTATTTGAGATGTCTGATTTGGGGCATTTGCATCATTATTTGGGCATTCAATTTATGCACGTTGATGGTGGAATGGCTTTGTGTCAAAAAAAATATATTGACACATTATTGCAGTGTTTTGGCCTTGAAGACTGTAAACCTATCACCACTCCTATGGACACAGGTTTACGATTGAGTCTTCATGATGCTGGAGATGCATTTGATATTGTTGTCTATTAGCAGGCTATTGGATGCTTGATTTACTTATGCATTACTTAGCTAGATATTCAGTTTGTTGTCTCACAAATGAGCAGGTTTATGCATTGCCCAAGTGTCAAGCATTGGCATGCGGTTAAGTTGATCTTTCACTACTTGAGTGGTACTCGGCTACTTAGGTTGTTTTATCCCAAGGGTGGATCACTAACCAGATTTTCATCCTTTTTCTCACTCTGATTGGGTTGGTTGCTATGACACTGGTGTGTCCACTAGTTGTTTTTGCTTCATGCTTCGTAGCTCATGCATATCTTTGCTAAGCAAGAAGCAGCCTACTGCGGCCACTTACAGTTGTGAGGCTGTGTATAGGGCAGCTTTCACAAGGACTATTGAGTGTGTGTGGCTTAGACACCTTATGTCTGATTTGGGTGTTGGTGAGTCTCCTACCACCACCATCTTCACTGACAGTCAGAGCGCCTTGGCAGTTGCGAGGAACCCTGTGTTCCATGCTCACACTAAGCACATTGACGTGCATTATCATTATGTCAAGGAGAGATTCTCTGCTTGAGAGATCAACTTGGCATATGTGCCCATGCAGGAGAACATTGCAGACCTTTTAACAAAGGCTTTGCCAAGGAAAAAGTTTGAAGCTTTCCAGTGCTACCCAAAAAGCTTAAAATAATCCCAAATGGATATTTGAGCTGGGAGAACCACCCTTTACAAAATAGGCTACTTGTTTGAAACACTCTATGTCTATGTGCAGAGATATACCTTCACAAATTTGGCAATTTCTCACAACTCACTCAGTCAAATAAGTAAAAATTTAGCAAAGTTAAAGGCACTATATGAGAGACCAAATGAAGCTTGAATTAAATGAGAATGAGTACAATGAGAGAGAAAACAATGCTCCACAATCTGGTACAATCAAATTTGGAAAATCCTAACTACACCTCTAGATACAGAGGAGCAAAGTCATGAGAAAATGAGGTAAGCAAGCAAGGGGGCTGCTTGCTGGAGTTTATGAGTTCACTAAACTAATTGGGAAACTCATGGAATTCATACAACTCAAGAAAAAAAGGTGGAATGATGCTTATATAGAGTTTTACTTTTCCTACAATCTACCTAGCCACCCACCAACCAGTGTAGGTGCACTTTTTGGTGGCTGATTTGATGAGATTTGAATTTGATTGAGTTTGGTGCAACTTCTAAATTTATTCCATGACTTTGGGTCCTCCTTTTTGATTGGTCCACTTGCAAAACTCATGATTGAGCCCTTTTGCATGATTGAGACTTGAGTTTCAACAACAAGTACAATAGCCCGAGAACTGATGATAAAAAATGGTTTATAGATTTAGGTTGCAGCACCCATATGACATGCCAAGGAGATCTATTAAAAAATCTACAAGCTCCAAGAGGAAAAGGATGTGTGGAGACTAGTGATGAAACTCAACACACAATTGAGCATGTTGGAGAAATCAAGCTTGGAGAAGGTATTGACTAATGTTCTTCAATTTCCTACTATTGCAAAGAATTTGATTTTAGTAGGACAAATGGTAGAGAAAGGATATCATGTTATCTTCAATGAAAAAGGTAACTTTATAAGGAATCCAAAAGAAGGATTCAAGGTCATTGCTCAAGGGAGGAAAGAAGGTAGGATGTTCACTTTGGACATTCAACAACCTCATGGAAAGGTGATGTATATTCAATTTGAAAACAAGAGGATTGCTAAAATTGATTTGTGGCACAAAAGGTTTGGACATATCAACATTTCCAAGCTAAAGAACATTAACAACCATGAAGTGGTAAGAGGTGTTCTAAGATTCAATGATGCTAGACTCTATGCATTTTGTGAAGCATGCCAACTAGGAAAGCAAACTCAAAAATCATTCAAGAAGAGCAACTATGTGGCAAGGAATGTCCTCGACTTGATACACATGGATGTATGGGGACCATCACAACAACCATGATGGCTGGTAATAGTTGTTTTGTCACTTTTTTTTTTTATGATCATTCAAGAAAAGTATGGATGTTTTGCATTGAACAAAAATCAAATGTGTTCCCTATGTTCAAGAGATTTAGAGCACGGGTAGAAAAGGAAACAAGACGTTACATAAAGAATTTGAGGTCTAATGGAGGAGGAGAATATTTCTCCAAATAATTTTCAGATTTTCTTTACGAAAATGGCATCAAACAAAAATTTACCTGTAGGTACATGCCTAAGCAAAATGGAATTGCTAAAAGGAAAAATAGACATATCACAGAAGTTGCAAGATGCATGCTCAACGCGATGAAGGTTCCACTTAACTATTGGGCTTGTTGATATATTTAGGTAGTGATGTGTGTGAACACACTACGACTGTCGGGGCACTTCTTTCCCTCTTTAGGAGGTTTTTTCCCCCCGGCTTGTATATACGCCTATTGCCCTAATGGGCTACTTATCTTTGTACATTCTCTAGTAATACATTTTTTAGTATTGTGTGTTGTGCTCCAAGCTTCTTCTTCTTCTTCCTTGTGTTGTTCACGTGCTTCCGCAGACGTCTAACTCCAACAATTGGTATCAGAGCAGGTCGTCGCTTCATCTAGGGCACCGTTGACACTCCTCCGGTTGCAGTTTCAGAATCACACAAATTTTGGTGAGCATACTCAGCGTGTTTTTGAGATCAAAACAACTTCGTTTTGTGGTACCAAAATCACGATCTAAGCTCGTTTTGGCCTTCGAACGCACTATTGTAGTGCCTGTGTAGGCTATTTTGTCTTTTTGCACCAAAGGTATATACCAAATTCTGTTTGTCAGTATAAGCATCTCGAAGTCTACTACGGGTCTAGCAGAATTTGTCTGGGCAGTTGTATTCAACTTTTTGAGATACTATCAATTTTCTGCATCAAGGTATTTTAGTCACCAGCCATGGTTGAAAGGAGTGATGTATTCTATATTTTGGCTGTTGAGGATAAATTGGATGGTACCAACTACTTGTTATGGGCTTATATGATGCGACATGTGTTGGTTGCAAAAGGACTGTGGAACATTGTGCAGGGTGTCGAAAAACGTCCTATCACACCTGCAACTGTTACAACTGTAGGTATTGAAGTTGATGCAAAAGGTGTCGAAGATGATGGTATTATGCATATTCTTATTTGTGCTATGGTTTTTGTTGCACCTACTGTAGAGCAGATTCGTTGGGATGGCAGAGATGCCCAGGCACATGCATTGATAGCTTTGTCTGTCAAACGTGCCATTATGCTGCATATTTGCTCTTGCAGAACAGTTAAGGATGCTTGGGATACACTTACCACACTATACTAGACTAGGAATGAGGCTCGCGTTGCTTACCTCCGAAAACAGTTGGAGAGTGAGGACATGAATGAAGGTGATTCTATGGACAGTTTCCTAACAAAGATCAAAGAATTGAAGGAACAGTTGATTTCTGCTGATGAGGTTATACCAGATAGCTCACTTTTGCAGACCGTTCTGAATGATCTTCCTGATTCGTATTAGAGTTTTGCTTCTACTCTTCAATTGATGATGAAAGGTAATCCAAATGCCTTGTCATTTGAGGAGTTAGTCTCTGTTCTATTGCAGGAAGATCAGTCAAGGCAGAACAGGTCCATTATGCATGTTGCAGATCAAGCTTTGCTGGCTAGTCAGAAGGGCAAAGGAAAATGGATCTCTTCTACTAGTAAGTAGAAATCTGCAAATGCTGCACATTTGAAGAACCAAGACAAAGATGAGAAAAAATCAGAAAAGCAGAAATTGTTTTGTAAGTACTATAAAGGGAATGATCATATCATAAAGAACTGTCCAAAACTGGCTGCTAAAGAGGCAAAGAAGAAAGAGGCTGGAATGGTTGTTGTAGAGGCCTCTATACCAAAAACAGAGTCTGCTAATCTTGTGCAAGAAGAAGAATGGGCATTTACTACTGTCTGCAGTTTTGACCCATCTTCTCATGAGCAGTGCATGTCTGCAGTAGACTCAGATGTTTGGTATTTTGACAGTGGGGCGACCAAACATATTACCCCGCAATTCAGTTTCTTCTCTTCACTTGAGCCTGCCTCTACAGGGAATACTATTACATGCACCAACAACTCCTCTTATCCTGTTATGGGAGTTGGTAAGATCATTTTGACTACTAATGATGGTAGTTCTTTCACTTTTTTAGATGCTTTATTTGTGCCAGGGATCAAGAAGAACTTGTTATCAGTTTCTTCATTAGCCAATATTGGCTTGGTTGTGAAATTTGTTGATGACAGGTGTACATTTCATGATCTGTCAAATGGCAATGTGATTATTGCTTCTAGCATTTTATGTCGTGGGTTGTATAAGCTCATAGACTATGAAAGATCTGCAAATGATTTGGCATGTGCAGTAAATGATTCTCATGCTATGTCAGATGCAAAGCTTTGGCATGCATGCTTTGGTCATCTGAATTTTGCTAGTTTGCTACACTTGCAAAAATCTGAAATGGTATCCTCTTTGCCCAAACTTGAGGCACCTGGAAAACATGTTTGTGAAGGCTGTATTTTGGGCGAAAATGCAGCGTTCTTCCTTTCCAAAAGATGGCTCAGTTCGGGCTACTCAAAAATTGCAGCTTGTACATAGTGATGTCTGTGGTTCTATGCAGACACCTTCTTTTGGGAACTATCTTTACTTTGTGACTTTCATCAATGATTTTTCCAGGCATGCATGGGTATATCCATTGAAGGAAAAGTCCGAAGTGTGCTTCAAACAGTTTTTGGTTTTGGCTGAGAATCTGTTAGCATGTAAAATGGGCACCCTCCGTTCTCATCGAGGGGGGGAATATATGTCTTCTGATTTTAATGCATTTCTGGCTGAATGTGGGATAAAACACCAGTGTACAGTGCCATATACACCTCAACAGAATGGAGTTGCTGAATGAAAGAACAAGTCACTCATGGAGATGGCGAGGTGTATGGTCAAGAGTCAAGCTTTACCACATAGTTTCTGGCTTGAGGCTGTCATGTGTGCAACATATGTACTGAACAACAGGTGTCCCACTAAAGCGCTGCAGTCTATCACTCCATATGAGGCTTGGCATGATCGCAAGCCATCTGTTGCTCATATTCGTGTTTTTGGTTGTTTGGCATATGCATTAGTGCCTGAACAACATCGTAGAAAATTGGATGATAAAGTAGTAAAATGTATTTTTGTTGGGTACAGTTCTGAAAGTAAAGGCTATCGTCTGTATCATCCATAGACTAAACGCATTCTGGTTAGCCGTGATGCTTTTTTTGTGGAAGATGCTATTCAACCATTGCTTTCATGTACTAAGGAGACATTTGTTAGCTCCAAAGACATGTATGATACTTTGCTGCCTCTTTTTACAGGTGGACAGTCTAGTGCTGGTCCCAATGAGGCAACTTCTCAGCCTCTGCATGTTTCATATGATGATGCAGATCATTCCATTTCTGATGCAGATTTACATGATGCACTATTTGATGAGAAGTTGATATTGAGCAGGCAAAAACTATGCCAAAATGGCTGGTGTAGACTTTGCATGACAAAAAATTAGATGCACCTCTATCATATCGTACTTGTGTCATATCGTACTCATTCAGGGTCTCATAGTGCCGCTTTTGCATCAGATTGCTATGCTATGGCTGCATCTAGTCTCTGTGATGAGAATGAGACTGTTTCGTTTGATGAAGCACAAAATTCAGAAAATTGGATTGTTGCTATGCAATCGGTGGCATGGTTGACATCTCCAGTGGCTCGCTCATGTGGCTATACCACTTAATCGTTCGATTACCAGTAACCCTCGACAGTTTGTGTGGACATAGGAATGTCAACTGGCTTTTGATCGATTTTGAAAACTCTTCTTACACAGGCTCTTATTTTACAAGCTCCTGATTGGAAACTTCCTTTCCATGTCTTGATGGATGCTTCTGATATTGCAATCAACAGCGTGTTAATGTAGCAACATGACAAGTGGTTTCATACTATTTATTATGCCAGTCACCATTTGGCAGCTGCTGAACGAAATTATTTTGTTATTGAATGGGAATGCCTTGGTCTAGTCCATTTGGTGAAAAACTTTTGGCACTATCTGCTAGGACGCAAATTCACCTTCCATGTGGATCATGTGGCCTTGGTTTATCTGGTATGCCAACAACATTTAGGTGGTAGATTAGCTCAGTGGGTGCTGCTTCTTCAAGAATCTGATTATGAGGTTGTGCATCACCCGAGATCAGCACATGCCCTTGTAGATTTTCTTTCTCGACTAGATTTTGGTGAGCCTCCCGGTGGCATTGATGATACCACTTCAGCCATCTATGTGATTGAATCAGTTTAGGATGATTCCCAAACGTTACTTATGTCACCTTTGTATTATTACACCCTTATGATTTTTCTAACCAGTGGATGTCCTCCAAATACTACTTCGATGTCAGCTCGCGATAAATTGGCTATGTATAGTCGCCAATTTCGCATCATTGTGGGACAATTGTATTATATGGATCCATCTGGCGCACTCTTACAATGTATTCCACCACATGAAGTTTCTTCGGTAATCCCAATGGCTCATTCCACTCCTTTGGATGGCCATTTTTTGGGAGACCTTACGTACCTGAAAATTCTACATAGTGGATTATGGTGGCCCACTATGCATCGTGATATTGCTTATTATGCTCAACAATGTGATGCCTACCAATGTACTGGACAACCCTTACACTCGCATCATTTTTCGCTTCAGCCTGTTCTTCCCCTTGAGCCTTTTCAAAAGTGGGGATTAGATTTTATTGGTCCTATTACGCCTCCTACTATTGTTACAAATCATCATTACATCCTTACCTGTACTGATTATGCTACTCTGGGCTGAAGCTTGGGCACTACGGTTAGCAATTGCTCCGACAGTCGCTAAATGTTTACTTCGTGATGTTTTTCCGCATTATGGCTCCCTTTTGAGATTTTTTGTTATCAAGGCACTCATTTTGCTAATACATTAATGCAAGTTTTTACCTGAACCTTCAGTATTTTTCATAAATCAAGTTCCCCTTATTATCCTCGCGTGAATGGATTGGCCAGAAGTACTAATAAAACTCTTATTAATATGCTGAAGAAACTTGTTCTGGAGTGTCGGGAAATATGGGATCAATTTCTTCCTTCAGTCTTATGGGCTTACCGCACTACTTATAAGGTTGCTACTGGAAGTACCCCTTTTAAAC
Organism: Ceratopteris richardii; assembly: GCA_020310875.1. Lineage (NCBI taxonomy): Eukaryota > Viridiplantae > Streptophyta > Polypodiopsida > Polypodiales > Pteridaceae > Ceratopteris > Ceratopteris richardii. The sequence continues at coordinate 56,287,354 of CM035414.1, forward strand.
TGGCATATGGTCTTGAGGCAATTGCACCTATGGAATTGGTTGTACCCAATTTATGAGTGGCATTGGAGCACAAGTTATTACCCGAAGAATCTTTCCCTTTTCGGTTGGTTGTCTTACGATCTTTGGATAAACAACATTTAGAAAGCTTTTTGCTGCTTCAGAAAGTCCAATTGCGGCAAGCTAAAACCCATGATCGGTTCTTGGGACCCTTGTCTTTATAGTTAGGAAATTTGTTCTTTTTTACAACACCAAGACTAATCGTTCGATAGGAAAGTTCAATCTTTGTTGGTTCGGTCCTTATCATATTGCAGAACAGATTGGCCTGGCTACTTTTCGGTTATCTACATTGACTGGAACTCTACTCCCTAAACCCATCAATGGATCTAAACTCCATCCGTATTGCATGCCGTCCACTTTGCCATAACTTTGTGTATGTTTTATTTACATTCATTAGGACCCCGTTTGTTTTGGTATCTTTGACTTGCTGTCTATGTTACGTGCTTTCCGGTTGACCCCGTAATCCTCTCGTTCTTGATTAATTACACGTGTTCTGCCACCATCCTCCACTATTATGCATCTCTTGAAGCGCTTTCATAGTAATGATCCATGCATGTTTCCCTCCACTTGTGATGATTATGTTCGACACCCACAATGTCGCCCTATGTTTTCTACTTAATCACTGTTTTCGTACTCTTTTTCTTTATTGTGTTCTTGCGCTCTGTGCATTGTGCATTCTACTTACTCTCTGTGCCATGGAAGCCCTTGCAAACATCACCACCTTCCGTGCTTGCCTTTCCCCTGACCTGGTGGAATTCCTTCATTCTCCCGGTTTGCTAGCATTTTCCAAGTTGCACTGGCATTCGTCGAATGTCATCCCTCTTTCGCCCAAGTGATTGCGGCCATTGCCGATATCCCCTTGACAAAAATATGTTGGCCTATTACTTGCCTAAACATGCACACGGTGGTTACCCTCAACACTGTGGCCGAGATGTTCCATCTCCCACAAGACGGATGTACAAAAGCTCCCTTCTCCCTTTAGCGACACTCAAGCAGTTATTTCCCTGATAGTCCTCCATTGATTTTGCCATCCTGTGTTGACCCGAGCCCGAATGTTTTGCATTAAAATTTTTGGTGACCACACTCAACCTCCAAAACTACACTTATGGAATATCTCGCCCTTTCTATTCTTTGGTTGATGTTGTCACCCGTGAACCTGTCAATTGGGCATTATTCGTTTTTTGGCACATCCATCATGAGTGTCAAACCATTATGCATCAATTAGCCAAAGGTGAATATCCTCGCACCCGACTGCCTCATCTCCTTCATTCCTCCTCCCCGTCATGAATCCTGTTTCTTTCAATTCTTCCAAGAGAAATGCAAGAAGGTCAGCCCTTCTCAGAGCCAAGTTCATGCCTCTTCTAGTTAGGTACTTCTTCAAGACACAGCTTCATCACTACATGTGTCTTCAGCCCCACCCTTGCCTTACGATTATGGAAGATGTTCAACACATCAAGACAACAAACAAGCAATAGGAGGTTGTCCTAGACACATCGCCAAAGAAAACGGTTGCTGACACAACACATCAAACCATGCAGGAGGTGATCGCTGAATCCCTCATTCATCAGGCAGCCCAGCCGGATCAAGTTGATTCCAATGTGCCTCCATCTCCACCGAAATCCATGGCTGACGTTAGCAATACAGAACATCCCCTAACCCATCCTCCTTCACCTTCTCGGGCTCCTTTACCCTCTAGTTCCCCGATACACCCTTTGTCCCATAATCACTCGATGTCAGTCTCTCACTCTCGCCCTCTTCCCTCTTCACCCGATTATTCTCCCCCTTCCTCTTCTGTTATGATTTCTATAAAACCTTCTCAATCGCTATCAACTTTTTTAGTAGCGGATGCGTTTGTACAATTAGCCTAGATTGGTGAGTCCCTTCTTCACTTATCCAAGAAAATCCCCTCTCAATTGCATGATGCCCAACAGTACCTGTGCATTGAATATCAATCAAAAGTTGATATGTTAGAGGCCGATATCGCTCCCCTGTAGGAAGAGATTTTGGTGGTCCGAGTCAATGAATGCTTATTACAGGAACAATTTACCGTGAAGGATGAGATTATTGCACCTAAAGATGCTGAGATCGCTCTCCTCAAGCAGGCATTGATTGATAAAGATGATGCAATGACCGTTCTTTGTTGTGAGCTGGCTAATACTCACACCCGCCTTGCCAAAATTGAACAAGCCCCTACAACACTCGTTGACAAGGTACTACATGGTGAAGCAGAACTGAGGAAGTTTACCGAAGGATTGTTCCAAAAAGGTCAAGTGTTAGATGAAGAGATTGGTCGTACAGTTAAGCTGAAGAAAGAAATCAAAGCAATTCAAAAGGAGCGTCAAGATTTTTTTCGGCCAATGCAGTTTCAGCAGCAAGAGTTGGATCACCGAGAAAAGCAACTTGGTATTCAGCAAGATAAGCTTTCACTCATAGATGCAGAGATTGTTGATGTCAAGTTACATAGGGATATTGCCATCACCAACGACTTCTATTTACAAGAGGCTTTTTTGCAGAATCAAAGTGGCTACTCAAAGTTGTGGAGGAGTTATGGAGAAGAGCTCACAAAGTCATCATGAGAGCTTGTGGTCACTTGGCTAGAAAAGAGGCAAGGGAGGACACTCAAGAACAGAGGAAGAAGGTGTTGAAGTCCCCTTGTAGGTGGTCCATTTTGTTTCAGTCATTTCGTTTTCTACAGTCTCATAGACTATGTCCAGGTGATCACCATTTCTAGGTAGCTTGATTGCGAGAGTCATATCTCTCAATGTATGTATCCATTTTAGAGTTTAAATATTCATTGGAAATTTTATCTACTGTACCTTCTCTGTCTAAAAGAGTTTTTCCAAATTCGCCATGCTCTATGAGTTATTAAGTTTTTAGTGAAGCTGAGTTTTCAACTTAACTGAGTGAACATGCAGCCTATTTTGAGGCAAAGACTTGCCAAACCAAAACTACTCCAAATTGAGTTTTTGATAGCTCATTTGAAAGCTATTAGTGTCTAGTTTGAGTAACCAAGTGCTCAAGTTCATTGTCTTCTTTAATTGATACCCGTTTTCATTCTAAGGTTCAGTTGTAGGTAAAAGTCTTGATCTTGAGAAGGTCTTCTACACTTTTTGCTACACATAGGAGAGGAATTCTCCAACAACATATACTAAATGATCTACATCACTTATAGAAGATCCAATGGTGGTCAAATAATCTACAGTCCTTTCATGCCAAGCACAAGGGGCTTGTTAAAGTCCATACCAAGCCTTTTGCAACCTGCAAACATATTCTTGGTGCTTTGAATCTTCATATCCTTGTGGTTGGTCCATATATACTTCTTCTTGTAATTCACCATGTAGGAAAGCATTCTTCACATCCATGTGATGCAAATTCCATCCTTTTGTTGTAGCTATTACAACATGTGTTCTGATAATAGGCATTTTAGTTATAGGGCTAACCATTTTCTCATAATCAATGCTATATGTCTACGCATATCCTTTTTCTACCAATCATGCTTTGTACCTACTTATGCTACCATCAACATTGTGCTTTATCTTGTAAACCCACTTGTAGCCTATGGGTTTCTTTTCTTGCAACAATGGAACAGCTTCCATGTATCGTTTCCATGAAGTACGGCCATCTCCTCATCCATAGCTTCTTTAACAATCTGCATTTCCAATTGCATCTTCAAAAGAAGAGGTTTTAGCATCTTGTATTGCTTTTGTCATGTAGGCACAATGACAAGCCATGTAACTTCCATATGTCAATCGTTGCATTGAATTCCACATCCTCCCATATCTTCTTGGTCCTAGGTCACTTTTCCTTGTATTGTTTGCATGTGACTTTCTTACTCCTGGAGCCTTCACAGATGGCACTCCAAGTTTCTCATGAAGACTCTTTTCTAAACTGCTTGAATCTCCATCAATATCTTCAAAACCTGTAGATGTTTTACTACTAGTAGAAAGCTTTTCTTTACCTTTCTTGGATGTATTTGATGAATTTGCTAAACTGAAATTTCCACACAATCTTCCACTCCATGGATTTGAGTTGGAGCTATTGCTTCGTGATGCATTTGGTCCACTCAAAACTTGAGATTTTGCACTTGATTTTTCAGAATTTTCTTTTTCATTTGAGTAAAGATTGTCCTTCTTTGGCATTTGCATAGAAGCTTGAAATTTCATCCAACACCACATCTCTGCTTACCTTCGCCTATGGTGTAAGTGGGTTATAACATTTATATCCCTTTTTGCTCAAGGGATTATCCAATGAACATAATTTTTTTTGCTTTTGGATCAAGCTTCATCCTCAACCCATTTGGAACATGTACATATGCAATATAGCCAAAAACTTTCATATGTGATAAGTTTGGCTTTTTACCTATGAACTTCTCTTCAAGTGTAGCTTGATGTACAATAAGAGTCACAGTTCTGTTCATGATGTATACAATTGTGTGCACAAGTTCTACCCTATAACAATGAGGCATATTCTTTTCAGCCATCAAGGCTCTTGCTATTTATGCAATATGTCTTTTTTTGCATTCGACAACATCATTTTGTGATATGTGTACCTACATGAAAACTAATGCCGAATTCCATGAATTTTCAGAAAGTTGTTGAACTCATTTGACATATATTCACCTCCTCCATCATATCTTAATGTGTGAATATGCTTCCCTATTTGCTTTTCCACCATAGCTTTAAAATTCTAGAAATGATTGAACACCTCACTCTTCTCTTTCATGAAATATACCCATACTTTTTGTGTATGGTCATCAAGGAGAGTAACATAAAATCTACAACCACCCATAGATGTGGTCTTTGCAAGACACCAAACATCTCTATGTACTATTTCTAGCACATTTTAACTAACATGATTGTCATGCAAAATTTATGCTCTTGACTGTTTTCCAAATTGACATGTTGCACATACCTTTTGCATTTTTGCAACTTTGAAATTCGGTAGTCCATTGACAATATCCTTTGACTGCATCAATTTGAGCCTATGAAAGTTTGCATGTCCAACTTTTCTGTGCCAGATCTCTATATGAGCAATAAATCTTGCATCTTTAAAATTGAGGATCAAACCTTGGCGGTTCTTCGGCTTCAACTTGTGCTTCATTATTCTCTTCTTCATCAAATATTTGAACGTTTGATCTACCTTTCTTATGATTCAAATTTTCTTCATCACGTGCATTAATATTATTTGTATGTGCATACCAAGTAATTTTCTCATCCAATGTAACATCCTTTGACACAAGGAATTACTTTGTGAATGGATTCCACAACCTATAACCCATTTGTTTATCATCATATCCAATGAACACATACTTTTCAGCTTTAGGTTCCAGTTTATGCCTCAACTAAGATGGCACATATGCATAAGCCAAACATCCAAATACTTTGCAATGATCTAAGGTAGGTCTCTTACCCCACCAAGCTTCATATGATGTCATACCCTGCCAATCTTTACATGGTAACCTATTAACCAAGTATGTAGCTATATTTACTGCCTCAGCCCACAAATAATTGGGGCAATTCTTTTCTTTCATCATTGACCTTGCAAACTCAACAAGAGTTCTATTTCTCCTTTTTGCTACACCATTTTGTTGAGGAGAGTACCTACAAGTAACTTCCCTTTTTATACCTACATTCCATATGTAATTTAGAGAAATACTCTTCCCCTTCGTCTGACCTAGTCACTTCAACTTTTGCCTTGTGATTCTCTCTGCATACACATGATAATGTTTAAATGTATTGAATACCTCTTATTTATCTTTGATCACATATATGGTGATCCACCTGGTAGCATCATCAACATAAATCATATAATATCTTGAATGATTATTGCTTAAATCCTTTGATGGTCCCCACACATCTATGTGAACCAATTCAAGCTTCTTTGAATACATGAAACCATGCTTAGTATATGATTGCTTATGAGCCTTACCTAATTGACATGACTCACATCTGTATGTCATGTGTTGACCTACAACATTAGGTAACCCAAGCACTAAAACATTGTTAATCATATCCTTAATACCTCTTTCATTGAAATGTCCAAGCCTTTTATGCCATAGATCTAACTCAGATATCGTATGTCCTCCATAAGTGAACAAGGCATGACCAACATTGCCTTGAATCTTCAATGTGAATAGCCTTCCTTCTTTCTTTCCTAAAACAATTTGTTTATACCCATTGCTAGGGTCTTCCACAAAAACTCCATCATTAGTGAACCTTACTTCATAACCTTTCTCAACAATTCGCCCTACACTTATCAGATTCTTTGGGATTGTAGGAACATAGCAAAACCTTACTCAAAAGAGTGCTTCCATCCTTGGCTTTCACTGATCCTATTGACCACATTGTGTTTTGTATTATCACCTGTTTGTACCACATGATTACTTACTTTATTCTCCAAATCAGTCGTCAAAGCTATGTTGCCACTCAAGTGATTGCTACACCCTGAGTCTATGTAAAAGACTCTTTGATCTTCACTTTGTCTTTCACAAGTTGCATTCATAATTAAGGTTGAATCCTCCTTCTGATATGAAGCATAATTGTAGTAGGTATTGTTGTAGGAATGACTTTGGAAACCTCTATCTGCATTTCTTCCAAATAAACCTCTACTACCTTTACCTCTGAAATTACCTCTTTGGTTTCTATGACCTCTTCCTCTTGAATTAAAATTCTAATTATATCCTCCACCATTCTGATTATTATGCCAACATTCATGAGCTAACTGATTTTTCTTACCACAAATCCAACAAGCTTTGACTCTGTCTTTATTGCTTCTGCCTCTTCCTCTTCCTTTGCCATCACCTCTTCCTCTTAGGAAGTTAGCTTGGCTAGTTCTAACTTCATCTTCATTCGATTGTTGCTTGCCTTTGTTAATCTTCTTCTTGTATTTTGAATACATTGCTTGACCTGCACTTTTGTCAACATCACCTTTGACATCTTGCTCAAAGGTTAGCATTTGTCCTAGCAACTGATTCAAATCAGGAGTAAAATGATCTAGTGACAATTCCGTGGATAAAATGAATGGCTTCCATTTCTCATCTCCTCTCAGACCTATGAGGATTTGCCTTACCAATTTGTCCTCTTCAATATCTTCATCAACTTCTCCTAATGAAATGGATTGAGAAGCCTTCTTCTTGAATGTGGTAAACTCTACCCATAAAGATGCCTTCCTTGACTTTCTAGTGTTTTGGAAATGCTCTTTCAAAGCATTCCATATGTCACTTGCACTTTCAAGTCCTCTAATATGAGGTAGCAAGTAATCATTGACTCCCATGTGGATAATGCTCCTAGCTTGAGCATCCTTCTTCATCCATGTCTTCAAATTTGAGAGTTCATCCCTAGTTGGAACACTAGGATCTCTGAATTCTGGTTTTTTTTTCTTCACCTGTAATATATCCTATCAACTCTTTGCTCATAAGATGAGCTTCCATCCTCATAGACCAAGCATGATAGTTTTCACTATCCAATTTCTCTATCTGAAGAGAATCTCCCATCCTTTCTTCACCACTGTATTAAATCCTTTAAGCTTTATGAGGAATAAGTGCATCTTTACTTTGAATGTAGTTCCTTTTGATCTTCTTGATAGCTTTAGGCCTCCTCTAGATTTCACTTCAAACTTTCACCTTTTGAATCTTCAAAGGTTGATTTTTATATAGCTGCAATAGTCGGGGTCCTCCTTTCTTCAATTTTGATAACTCCTACTCTGATACCACTGATGGAGAGTGTTAATCTCCAAATGAGCAAGAAAAACTATATCAAGAAAAACTCTATATACAGAAAAACTCTATATCAAGAGCACCTCTAAATCAAGAAAAACTCAAGATCTTAACCAAGTTTGGAAGAACAATGCCAAATCATCAAGGTTTTATCTACATGTGAAGAAAGTCATTTGATAGAAAAGTCTACTGCACTTAACTAATTCATTTGCTGGCCAAATATGTAAGGTTTCTAATGAAACTTTGTACAAGGTGTTGCCTAAAGGTAATGCACCTTGTCCAATTTAAAAAGTCTCAAAAGCTTCAGTAAAACTTGAGATTTACTTCAAACAATTCACCTACGTCTAAACTTGTAATTTTCTACAATCGACTTTGACACTTGCAACTTTTAATGCATAGTTCCCTTAATATAGAACCCATTTATTCAAATGCTTTTAGCCATAGCTAATTTACCTTCCAACTTAAAGAATGAGTTCTTTCTTGCTCATAACTTTATAGTGTGGAAGGAGAACTGGCCAAAACATTATCATCAAATTTGCACCTATTGCAGTCTTCTCTTCTTCACATTTACACATGTAAATGTTCCTACTCTCAATTCTCTCAGTTTGATCACAATTAGGATGTGAAACTTTGTACACTGGTCAATCTACTATAGACTTAGACTTGTACAGAAAAATTTCACAAAACGAATAACACAAAAGGAGCACTAAGCAAAAGATTAGGCATAATTTTTCTTCTATTCAGGAAAACATCATTGTTTGATAAGAGATATTCTCTTCCCTTCAAAAGTGTCTAATGACTCTTACAACTTGTCATTGATCATCTCTAATACATGCCCCGATATTCTACTTGTATATACATACATATATGTCCTAACTCTTAACCATCACAAAGGTATAAGTGAGTTAATTACAAGTCTAGTGTACATCTATATACAAGACTTCATTCTCTGATCATGCACTATCTTCAAGCTTCATATATATTGATATTTGCTTCAACCTTTGACTTCAAACCTTTGTCTAAAACATCAATTGATGGTTGTCATGCACCAACAATAGATAGACAGATAGATAGATAGATAGATAGATAGATAGATAGATAGATAGATAGATAGATAGATAGATACATACATACATAGATAGATAGATAGATAGATAGATAGATAGATAGATAGATAGATAGATAGATAGATAGATAGATAGATAGATAGATAGATACATAAATAGTAGATAGATAGATAGATAGATAGATAGATAGATAGATAGATAGATAGATAGATAGATAGATAGATAGATAGATAGATAGATAGATAGATAGATTGATAGATAGATAGGTAGATGGATAGATAGATGGATGGATGGATGGATAGATAGATAGATAGATAGATAGATAGATAGATAGATAGATAGATAGATAGATAGATAGATAGATAGATAGATAGATAGATAGATAGATAGATAGATAGATAGATAGATAGATAGATAGATAGATAGATAGATAGATAGATAGATAGATAGATAGATAGATAGATAGATAGATAGATAGATAGATAGATAGATAGATAGATAGATAGATAGATCCATAGATAGATAGATAGATAGATAGATAGATAGATAGATAGATAGATAGATAGATAGATAGATAGATAGATAGATAGATAGATAGATAGATAGATAGATAGATAGATAGATAGATAGATAGATAGATAGATAGATAGATAGATAGATAGATAGATAGATAGATAGATAGATAGATAGACATATACATGCATGGATAGATAGATAGACGGATAGATAGATGAATAGATAGCTAAATAGATAGATAAATAGATAGATAGATAGATAGATAGATAGATAGATAGATAGATAGATAGATAGATAGATAGATAGATAGATAGATAGATAGATAGATAGATAGATAGATAGATAGATAGATAGATAGATAGATAGATAGATAGATAGATATAGATAGATAGATAGATAGATAGATAGATAGATAGATAGATAGATAGATAGATAGATAGATAGATAGATAGATAGATAGATAGATAGATAGATAGATAGATAGATAGATAGATAGATAGATAGATAGATAGATAGATAGATAGATAGATAGATAGATAGATAGATAGATAGATAGATAGATAGATAGATAGATAGATAGATAGATAGATAGATAGATAGATAGATAGATAGATAGATAGATAGATAGATAGATAGATAGATAGATAGATAGATAGATAGATAGATAGATAGATAGATAGATAGATAGATAGATAGATAGATAGATAGATAGATAGATAGATAGATAGATAGATAGATAGATAGATAGATAGATAGATAGATAGATAGATAGATAGATAGATAGATAGATAGATAGATAGATAGATAGATAGATAGATAGATAGATAGATAGATAGATAGATAGATAGATAGATAGATAGATAGATAGATAGATAGATAGATAGATAGATAGATAGATAGATAGATATATAGATAGATAGCTAGCTAGCTAGATGATAGATAGATAGATAGATAGATAGATAGATAGATAGATAGATAGATAGATAGATAGATAGATAGATAGATAGATAGATAGATAGATAGATAGATAGATAGATAGATAGATAGATAGATAGATACATAGATAGATAGATAGATAGATAGATAGATAGATAGATAGATAGATAGATAGATAGATAGATAGATAGATAGATAGATAGATAGATAGATAGATAGATAGATAGATAGATAGATAGATAGATAGATAGATAGATAGATAGATAGATATGTTGGTGTAAATCAAGCCTTCACACTTGGCTTTGATTTGTACCTTGAAGATTCAACATAAAGCTTGGACCTTGGAAGCCTAGCTTGGATTAATTCATGAGGATATCACTTGAAGAATGAACCATAGGAACATAGGCTTATTGTTTTTACCATTTATCTCATGTAAAAGTCTATATGACTTTAACCACTCATGTAATCACACCTACTAGTTTGAGTCGTGGAAAAGTAGATGATGTGATTGAGGGAATATCTCCCTAAGTTTAGTGGAGAGATTGAAGGGAGCCAAAACTTGAATTCAAAATTCAAACTCTTTCAAAATTCTTATAAAAAGCTATGTAAAAAAAAGTCGCGAGAGAGACACTCTTCCCGAGATATTTCTGAGTGAATTTCTGAGTGTGTGTGAGCTACACCATAGCCTACACCTCTGAGTACCATTGAGCATCACATTACATGCCAATGGGAATGTACAATCATTAGATTTAATCAACATACATACATTCATAATCTCTGGTTTCTCTGAGTGACTACCTTCAACTCTGTCAACTTCCAAGAGGCATATCTCAAGATCTACTGAACCAAATTGGATGATTCAAAGTGCATTGGATGCAGCGCAAAGTCTTCTATACACCTACAAAGTTGCAAAGCCATTGGATCTACCATCACAGAGAAATCGCAGTCGGGGTGCTCACTGGTCTGTGACTGTAAGTCTCCTAAAAAAATCGGGGATACACCTTATTTTGCTAAAGTGATTTCTCTGAGTGTGGTTTATCATTTCCTTTCATTCCACTTGCAAATGGAAGCTTACTAAGCTAATAGAGTATCTCTAGAAGGAATTTTGCTAATTGTAACTACAGTGGTCACACTGAGCATAACATTGAGCAAGTGTCAACACCAAAATAGCAAGTTTTTCAGGATCTTGAAGTCACAAGTAGTCTGTCTTGATTTGATCATTACTCATAACATTTGCAAAGCACATATATGGTTTCTTGGTGTCATTTGGAAGCTCAAGGAGTCTACTAAGCATATCTGAAGTGAAAGGAGGGCAGGTGTGAAGCAGGTCTAGCAGCACCAACTTGTTCTTCTGAGTGCATCCAACCATCACATCCAACAGTGGTATCAGAGCAAATAAGGTAATCATGGGTGATGGTTTCCCTTCCTTCATTGACAAATTAGACAGGAACAACTAGGGCTCTCAAGGAGAGTGACACTTGGGACTTGGTACCCAAGAAAGAGTCTATGAAAGTGATAGGATCCAGATGGATCTACAAACTCAAAAGGAATTCAGATGGTACAATAAACAGGTATAAAGCTAGGTTGGTAGCCAAGGGTTTTGCACAAACCCAAGGCATTGATTATGAGGAGACATTTTCTCCTGTGGCCAAGATGCCAACTATCAGAGTTATGGTGAGTGTAGCTACATCCAAGAATTGGAACATGTACCAATTGGATGTGAAGAATGCATTCTTAAATGGATGGATATCTGAAGAGGTCTACATGTCACAACCACCTGGCTATGAGGATCCCAATAAGGTAAATCATGTTTGTAAATTGAAGAAGGCTCTGTATGGATTGAAGCAGGCACCTAGAGCATGGAATTACAGGTTGACAACCTATCTCCTAGATCAAGGATTTGTAATGAGTAAAGCAGATACTTCATTGTTTATCAAAAGGAACAATTCAGAGGTAATATACTTGTGTGTCTATGTTGATGACATCATTATTACAGGAAATGATGTTCAGGGAATTAGACACATCAAAGGACAAATGATGAAGGAATTCAAGATCAATGATCTTGGATTATTGAAGTACTTCCTAGGACTTGAATTTGTCTACACAAATTCAGGTATCTTTATTACTCAGAAGAAGTACATTCAGGACATGGTCAAGAAGTTTAATTTGCAGGAAGCTAAAGTCTCAAACATTCCTATGGAGGTCAACCACAAACTCAGTGCCCATGAAGGAGAAGAACTCCAAGATATTACAGGTTACCAAAGTTTGGTAGGTAGTCTTAATTATGCTACCTTAACCAAGATTGATATTTAATATGGTGTTAGTGTACTTAGCCAATTTATGCATAAACCAAGAGTACCTCATTTGGAGGCAGCAAAGAAGATAGTAAAGTACCTAAAGGGAACACAAAATCATGGTTTGTACTTTCCATATTCATCAGACATTGATATTAAGGTATACTCAGATGCAGATTGGGCAGGTTGCAAGGATGACAGGAGAAGCACATCTGGTTACATATGCTTTGCAGGTGATAAACCAATTTTATTGGTCATCCAAGAAACAACCCACAGTAGCTTTGTCATCTACTGAGGCAGAATATAGAGGGCTAGCTAATGCCACTCAAGAAGCCATATGGTTGAAGCTTTTATATTCAGAATTGGGCCTATACACAAGGCCACCAATCATATTTGGGGATAACACAAGTTCTCTTCACCTTGCAGCTAATCCAATTTATCATGCTAGGACAAAACACATAGAGGTTCATTACCACTATGTGAGGGAGAAGTTACTTAGCAAAGAAATTCAATTATCATATGTGTCTACTAATATACAATGTGCAGATTTGCTTACTAAAGCTCTGGATGGAAGCAAGCTATGCAGATTTAAATCCATGATTGGATTGCAGGAAATAAATGAAGACTAGAGAAGAAGACTTAAGCCAAAGTGTTTCGCTTGAGGGGGAGCTGTTGGTGTAAATCAAGCCTTCACACTTGGCTTTGATTTGTACCTTGAAGATTCAACATAAAGCTTGGACCTTGGAAGCCTAGCTTGGATTAATTCATGAGGATATCACTTGAAGAATGAACCATAGGAACATAGGCTTATTGTTTTTACCATTTATCTCATGTAAAAGTCTATATGACTTTAACCACTCATGTAATCACACCTACTAGTTTGAGTCGTGGAAAAGTAGATGATGTGATTGAGGGAATATCTGCCTAAGTTTAGTGGAGAGATTGAAGGGAGCCAAAACTTGAATTCAAAATTCAAACTCTTTCAAAATTCTTATAAAAAGCTATGTAAAAAAAAGTCGCGAGAGAGACACTCTTCCCGAGATATTTCTGAGTGAATTTCTGAGTGTGTGTGAGCTACACCATAGCCTACACCTCTGAGTACCATTGAGCATCACATTACATGCCAATGGGAATGTACAATCATTAGATTTAATCAACATACATACATTCATAATCTCTGGTTTCTCTGAGTGACTACCTTCAACTCTGTCAACTTCCAAGAGGCATATCTCAAGATCTACTGAACCAAATTGGATGATTCAAAGTGCATTGGATTCAGCTCAAAGTCTACTATACACCTACAAAGTTTCAAGGCCATTGGATCTACCATCACAGAGAAATCTCAGTCGGGGTGCTCACTGGTCTATGACTGTAAGTCTCCTAAAAAAATCGGGGATACACCTTATTTTGCTAAAGTGATTTCTCTGAGTGTGGTTTATCATTTCCTTTCATTCCACTTGCAAATGGAAGTTTACTAAGCTAATAGAAGCTTCAGTTGTACATAAACTCTAGCCAAATATGTACGCTTGGTATTTGCACCAACAGCTCCCCCTTAACCCAAACATTTTGGCTTGGTCTTCTTCTTCAATCTTCTTGAATGTCTTGTTGTCCAATTATAGACTTAAACCTGCAAAGTTTTGTACCATCTAATGCTTTAGTCAACAAGTTCGCACATTGCATATTAGTTGATACATAAGCCAACTAAATTTCCTTGCTTAATAGCTTCTCTCTCACATAATGATAGTGGACCTCTATATGCTTGGTCTTAGCATGATAAATAGGATTTGCTACAAGATGTAGTGAGCTTGTATTATCTCCAAAAATCTTTGGAGATGTAGTATGCAAACCCAAATCTGCATATAACAATCTGATCCATATGACCTGTTGAGTAGCATTGGCCAATCCTCTATACTCTGCCTCTGTAGAAGATAAAGCATCAGTAGGTTGCTTCTTTGAAGACCATGATATAGGTTTATTACCTGCAAAAGATAGGTATCTTGAGGTACTCCTTCTATCATCTTTGCAACCTGCCCAATCTGCATCTGAATAGATCTTGATGTCCAAGTCTGAAGTATAAGGAAAATAAATTCATTGATTTTAAGTGCCCTTAAGGAACTTCAAAATCCTCTTGGCAACTTCCAAGTGAGGTGTCCTAGGTTTGTGCATAAACTGACTTAAAACACTTACTCCATAAGCAATATCAATCCTTGTCTATGTAGCATAATTCAAGCCTCCTAGTATGCTTTGGTAACCTGCAATATTCTCAAGCACGTCACCTTCATGAGCACTGAAATTTTGGTTTACCTCCATTGGAGTACTTGCTACCTTGGCATCTTGCAACTGAAACTTCTTTAACATGTCCTGTATATACTTTCTCTGAGTAATATAAATTCGAGAGTTAGTATAGACTAACTCAAGT
>CM035414.1:56307356-56312517 GCA_020310875.1 Ceratopteris richardii
AGCAGGTTGTGTCAAAATTGAAGTAAAGAAGACTCCGACTATTGCAGAAATACAAAACTTTACATTTTGAAGGTGCAGAAGGGTAAAGGTTGAAGAAAGATGAAAGGAAGACATACAAAGAGTATCAAAAGGATCAGAAGGAGCAACATTCGAAGTAAAGGTACATTCATTATCTGTAAAGGTTAAAGTTTTGAGACTACAGGTGAAGTAAGGATGGGAGATAGTCTCCAAATTGAAAATTGGATAGAGAGAACTATCCTGCATGGTCTATGAGGATGGAAGCTCACCTTATGAGCAAAGATCTGATAGGATACATCACAGGAGATGAAGAAAAGCCAGAATTCAGAGATCCTAGTGTTCCAACTAGGGAGGAGCTTGCAGATTTGAAAAATTGGATGAAGAAGGATGCTCAAGCAAGAAGCATCATCTACATGGCAGTCAATGACTATTTGCTTCCTCACATTAGAGGACTTGAGAGTGCTTGTGACATTTGGAATGCTTTGGAGGAGCATTTCCAAAATACAACCAAATCAAGGAAGGCTTCACTATGGGCAGAGTTTACTACCTTCAAGAAGAAGGCCTCACAATCAATCTCTGATTATGTGACAAAGATGAAGGACATTGCAGACTCTTTAGGTGCAGTTGATGAAGATATTGAAGAAGACAAATTGGTAAGACAAATACTCACAGGGCTAAGAGGAGATGAGAAGTGGAAGCCTTTCATTTTATCTACAGAACTTTCATTAGATCACTTTACTCCTGACTTGAATCAATTGTTAGGTCATATGCTAACTTTTGAGAATGATGTCAAAGGAGATGTTGATAAGAGTGCAGGTCATGCAATGTACTCTAAAGACAAGAAGAAAGCTAACAAAGGGAAGCAACAATCAGGTGAAGAAGAAGGTACATCAAACCAAGCAAACTTCATAAGAGGAAGAGGAAATGGCAGAAGTAGAGGAAGAGGCAGAAACAACAAAGAGAATGCAAGAGCTTGTTGGATATGTTGTAAGACCAATCATCTATCTCATGATTGTTGGCACAATAATCAAAACAATGGTAATTATCAGAACTTTAATCAAAGAGCAAGAGGTGGTAGATTTCAGAGAGGAAATTTCAGAGGTAGAGGTGGTAGGAATTCTTTTGGAAGAGGTGGTGGAAGAAACTTCCAAAGTCAATCCTATAATAACACCTACTACAACTATGCATCAGATCAAAAGGAGGACTCAACTCTCATTATGAATACATGTGAAACCTCACATGAGGACATGAGAGTGTTTTATATTGATTCAGGATGTAGTAATCATTTAAGTGGAATATTGCTTGATGACTGACCTAGATCACAATGCAATTAATCATACAGTGCAGACAGGTGATAATACAAAGCATAAGGTAAAGTCAATTGGTTCAGTCAAAGCTAAGGATGGGAGCACTCTTCTGAGTAAGGTACTTTATGTTCCCACAATTCCAAAGAATTTGATCAGTGTAGGTCAAATTGTTGAAAAAGGTTATGAGGTAAGGTTTACCAATGATGGAGTTTATGTGGAAGACCCTAGTCAAGGGTATAAACAAGTTATTGCAGGTAAGAAAGAAGGAAGGCTTTTCACATTGAAGGTACAAGGAAATGTTGGACATGCTATGTTCACATATGGAGAGCAGAAGGTGTCAGAATTGGATCTTTGGCACAAAAGACTTGGACACTTTAATGAAAGAGGTATCAAAGAAATGATTAACAATGATTCAGTGCTTGGAATGCCTAACATTGCAGGTCAACACATGACATACAGATGTGAGGCATGTCAATTAGGTAAGGCTCATAAGCAATCCTATTCCAAGCATGGATTTATGTATTCAGAAAGACTTGAATTGGTGCATACAGATGTGTGGGGTCCTTCAAAGGACTTTAGTATAAATGGTTCAAGATATTATGTCATATATGTTGATGATGCTACCAGGTGGATCACAATTTATGTGATTAAGGAAAAGTCAGAAGTGTTTAATACATTTAAACACTATCATGCATATGCAGAAAGGATTACAGGTCAAAAATTGAAGAGACTAAGGTCAGATGGAGGGGGAGAGTATTTTTCAAATGAGTTCAATGATTATTTGTGGAATGCAGGTATAAAGAGAGAAGTTACTTGCAGGTACTCTCCTCAACAAAATGGGGTAGCAGAAAGAAGAAACAGGACACTTGTTGAATTTGCAAGGTCCATGATGAAAGAGAAGAATTGCCCAAATTATTTGTGGGCTGAGGCTGTTAATACAGCTACATATTTGGTTAATAGATTGCCTTGTAAAGCTTTGCAGGGTATGACACCATATGAAGCTTGGTGGGGTAAGAAACCTACCTTGGATCATTGCAGAATATTTGGATGCTTGGCATATGCATATGTGCCATCTCAATTGAGGCATAAGTTGGAGCCTAAGGCAGAGAAGTATGTATTCATTGGTTATGATGATAAGCAAATGGGATACAGGTTGTGGAGTCCATCCACAAAGCAATTTATTGTATCCAAGGATGTTACATTTGATGAGCAAGGTACTTGGTATGCAGGTAAATATAATGTACATGCAGATGATGAAGAAGTAGTGGAACAAAGGAAAGGTAAAGCAAAGATTCAATTACTTGATGAAAGTGAGAGTAATGAAGTGCAGATTGAAGTTGAAGAGAGGCCAAGGTTTGATCCAGAATGTGATGAACCAGAGACCTCAAGAAGTGCAGAAGTTAGGAGATCATCTAGGCACAAATGGCAACCTACAAGGTATAGCTATGACACTTCATTCTTGACTACTAAAGATTATGCTTATTTGGTAAAAGCAGATGAAGACCCTTCTACATATGAAGAGGCCAAAGGGAAGAAGAATTGGGAAGATGCTATGCAAGAGGAGTATGATGCATTGATAGAGAATCAAACATGGGATTTGGTTCCTAAACCTAATAGTCAGAAGATCATTGGATGTAAGTGGGTTTACAAAACAAAGAGATTTGCAGATGGAAGTGTGTCTAGGTACAAAGCTAGACTTGTTGTGAAAGGGTATGCACAGACATATGGAGTGGACTATGATGAGACTTATAGTCCTGTGGCAAAGATGACAACCATCAGGACACTCATTGCAATTGCTGCTTGTAAAGGTTGGAAGTTGTCTCAATTAGATGTTAAAATGCTTTCTTGAATGGTTATATTTCAGATGAAGTCTACATGGAGCAACCAGATGGATTCAAACATCAAGTGAGTCCAAATTATGTGTGTAAGCTCAAGAGAGCTTTGTATGGGTTGAAGCAAGCCCCAAGGGCTTGGAATTATAGGCTTGTAAAAATTCTTGAATGATCTTGGATTTCAAGCATCAAGGCAGATAGTAGCTTGCTAGTCAAAGCAAGTGAAGATGGTTTATTTATGTGTGTATTTATGTTGATGACATAATACTTACAGGAACAGATGATAAGGGGATACAAATGATACAAAAAGCAGATGGAGAAAGAGTTCAAAATTAGTGATTTGGGGAACTTATCATTCTTCTTGGGAATGGAGATCTCTTATACTCAACATGGAGTATATGTGACCAAGAAAGGTATCTTAAAAATTTGCTAACCAAATTTAAAATGGAAGATTGCAGGGTTGCACCTACACCTTTGGAAGTGAACCATAAATTGTCTAGGTTTGGAGGAGAAGAGTTCAGAGATATGAAACTCTATCAAAGTTTGGTTGGTAGCTTGATTTATGCTACATTGACAAGGCCTGACTGTCATATGCAGTTGGTGTGCTTTCACAATTCATGCATTGTCCTAGAAAGGAACATTGGATTGCAGGACAAAGAGTACTTGGTACATCAAGGGTACACTCAAAGAAGGGTTGTACTATTGGGTTTACTTCAGATACAAGAATCAAGATATATAGTGATGCAGATTGGGCAGGTAATGTGGATGATAGAAGATCAACACATGGATACTTGTGCTATGTAGGAGACAAATTGATTTCATGGTGTTCTAAGAAGCAACATACAGTTGCTTTGTCATCCACAGAGGCAGAATATAAAGGTATGGTGGAAGCTGCAAAAGAGGTAATATGGCTAAAGACACTTTTGAAAGTTTTTGATGTGATTCAGAGTACTCCTATTATTTGTGGAGACAATATGAGTTCATTATACTTGGCAGCTAATCCTGTATTCATGCTAGAACTAAGCATATTGAAATACAGTATCATTTTTTAAGAGAGAAGGTCATTGAGAAAGAGATTGAAGTCATACACACTCCCACAAAAGATCAAGTTGCAGATATGATGACTAAAAGTCTAGATGGACCAAACCTACAAAGAGTCCAAGGATATGGCTGGAGTAAAGAAGATAGAAAAGAACCTCAATTAATGATTGAGGGGGAGCTGTTGGTGCATGACAATCATCAATTGAAGGATTATGAAGAAATGAAGTCAAGGAGTCAAGAGAAAACAAAGTCAGATGGTTGAAGGAAGGACATATTCAGAAAATCCAAAGACATGTATACATATGTACATTAGCTGACTTATACCTTTGTTTTTAGTCATACACTTGTATATATTCATCTATAAATATGTTGGAAAATGTCGGGCAACAGAGAGCAGAAGAGATTTGAGAGTAGGAAGAGAGAAATTAGTGTCATTAGACACATGAAGAGTGAGTGAATTGTTCATCCTCACTTAGATGTAAATTTCTGAGAAATCGAAAAATTTTGCGCCCGATATTTTGCTGTCTGCTCCCTCTGTGTTTAATCTTTTGAGAAATCCTTTTGCACGTATCTAAGTCCATAGCTAATCCATCTATGGCTAGAATTTGAGAGGTTAATTGTAATCAGGCTGTGAGAATTTTGATTAGGAACATTCATATGTAAGAATGTTCTAACAGTCGAGAAATCTGGCGCACATTTCATCTTCAATGAAATGATCATTGCTCAGTCTACAGTGTAAAGTTTTACACAAATGAGAGCTTAAATCTAAGTTGGAAGGTAAGCTATCTATGGCTAAAAGATCTTGATCAAACGGGATTTACTTTGGGAGAACCAGTACTAAGAAGTTGCAGGTGTCAAAGTCGCCATTGCAGAGAGCACTTTCAGACATAGTAAAGTGTTTCACACATTTCTCAGTGTGTACTTAATCTTTTGAGAGATTTAACTTGGCAAAGTTGCGCAACC
>CM035414.1:56322517-56327517 GCA_020310875.1 Ceratopteris richardii
GGGCAGAGGAGGTAAGTCAGGTAGGGGGAGACCCTATAATCAATCTCCATGCAATATCTGTGGCTTGTCCTAACCATACTACAGATGAATGCTACAAGAACTACAAGAATCAAAGAGGAAGAGGTCACCAAAGAGGAGGATACTCTCAAGGCAGAGGCAGGTTCAATCAATCTCAAGGCTACCATGGCTTATAACAATAATTACAAACAACAATAGCTACAATCACAATGGCAATTATCAAGGAGGATACAGGAACAGAAAGGATTACAACAATTATGCAGAGGATCAAGATGATTCTTGTTGATTATGAACATGACATCTAAATCAGGTATCAATGATGATCATTTGTTCTATATTGACTCAGGTTGTTCTAATCATGTAGCTGGGAATGTTGCCCTACTCTTTGATTTGGAAGAACCTAAAGGCAAGCACCAAGTGCAGACAGGTGATGACACTAAACATTCAGTGGTTAAAGTAGGTAATGTCAAAACAAGTGATGGTAATCAGAATTTGCTAAGCAGAGTATTGTATGTCCCAACAATCACCAAGAATCTGATGAGTGTAGGTCAGATTGTTGAAAAAGGTCTACAGGTCAGGTTCACTCAACATGGTGCATATGTGGAGGATCCAAGACATGGATTCAGAAGGATAGCCAAGGGAGAGAAGACAGGTAGATTGTTTACCTTTGAACTTGAAGATACTAAAGATATTGCCTTGTATAACTATAAGGACCAAACCCTATCAGAATTGGAGATGTGGCACAAGAGATTAGGCCACATTGGAGAGAGGACCATAAAGCAAATAAGTAGGGATCAATGTGTGCTTGGGATACCTAATGTATCCAAGCAACACATGATATACAAGTGTGGGGCTTGTCAATTTGGTAAGGTCACAGAGATTGCCATATACCAAAAAAGGTTTTAATGCATGAAGGACTACTTGGAATTGGTGCATACAGATGTTTGGGGACCAAGCAAGGAGCCATCCATATCTGGATCAAGGTACTATGTATCTTTTATAGATGAGTATAGCAGATGGACTGTCTTGTACTTCATGAAACATAAAGATGAAGTATTTAATTGTTTCAAAAGATATCTTGCATTAGTTGAGAATCAAACAGGTAGACATTTGAAGAGGCTAAGGTCAAATGGTGGTGGAGAATACTTCTCCAATGATTTTGAAGAGTTCTTGCAGGAAAGAGACATCAAGAGGGAGATCACCACAAGGTACTCACCTGAACAAAATGGGGTAGCTGAAAGAAGGAATAGACTCATTGTGGAGACAGCTAGGTCTATGCTTAATGAGAAAAAAATTACCAAATTATCTTTGGGCAGAGAGTGTATCTACTGCCACATACTTAATCAACAGGTTGCCATCAAAGACACTTGATGGAATGACACCCTATGAGGCTTGGCATGGTAAGAGACATCTCTGGATCATTGCAAGATCTTTGGGTGTGTTGCATATGTACATATTCCCTCACAGGTAAGGGGAAAAGCTAGACCCTAAGGCTGAAAAGTGTATCTTATTGGTTATGATTTGAATCAGAAAGGATACAGGTTCTATAACCCCTCAAACAAAGGCTTCAAGGTAAGCAGAGATGTCATCTTTGATGAAAAATGATTCATGGTATGATAATGAGTGCAGGAAAGTTAGCCTACCTTATGATATGGAAGAAGACTTTCCAAAGCTTGTCAGGCAAGAACCAACTCAGAATGAGGATACAAGTTCAGATGATGAAGACCACCATCAACATTGAAGAATTCAAAGCTTGGAAATCCAAAGGGAAGATGAAGATGAAGCAACTTGAAGACAAGCCAGAATCCTCAACTCAAGCTATGAGGAGATCTTCAAGGGAAAAGAAGAAACCTATTAGGTATGGGTATGATACTTCACTTGTAACCAAGCACTCTGTATATCTTGCCAAAGGATATCTTAAGTGAAGAACCAGGTACATCTGAGGAAGCCATTACTAAACCAGAATGGAAGGAAGCAATGGATGAAGAAATGGAGGCTCTCAAGGAGAGTGATACTTGGGACTTGGTACCCAAGAAGGACTCCATGAAGGTGATAGGATCCAGATGGATCTACAAACTCAAAAGGAACTCAGATGGTTCAATAAGCAGGTACAAAGCTAGGCTGGTAGCCAAGGGTTTTGCACAAACCCAAGGCATTGATTATGAGGAGACTTTTTCTCCTGTGGCAAAGATGCCAACTATCAGAATTATGGTGAGTGTAGCTGCATCCAAGAATTGGAACATGTACCAATTGGATGTAAAGAATGCATTCTTGAATGGATGGATATCTGAAGAGGTCTACATGTCACAACCACCTAGCTATGAGGATCCCAATAAGGTAAATCATGTTTGCAAATTGAAGAAGGCTCTGTATGGATTGAAACAGGCACCTAGAGCATGGAACTATAGGTTGACAACCTATCTCTTGGATCAAGGATTTGTGATGAGTAAAGCAGATACTTCATTGTTTATAAAGAAGAACAATTCAGAGGTAATATACTTGTGTGTCTATGTTGATGACATCATTATTACAGGAAATGATGTTCAAGGAATTAGACACATCAAAGGTCAAATGATGAAGGGAATTCAAGATCAATGATCTTGGATTATTGAAGTACTTCCTAGGGCTTGAATTGGTCTACACAAATTCAGGTATATTCATTACTCAGAAGAAGTACATTCAGGACATGGTCAAGAAGTTTAATTTGCAGGAAGCTAAAGTCTCAAACATTCCTATGGAGGTCAACCACAAACTCAGTGCACATGAAGGAGAAGAACTCAAGGATATTACAGGTTATCAAAGTTTGGTAGGTAGTCTCAATTATGCTACCTTAACTAGGATTGATATCTCATATGGTGTTAGTGTACTTAGCCAATTTATGCATAAACCAAGAGTACCACATTTGGAGGCAGCCAAGAAGATAGTAAAGTACCTAAAGGGAACACAAAAATCATGGTTTGTATTATCCATATTCATCAGACATTGACATCAAGGTATACTCAGATGCAGATTGGGCAGGTTGCAAGGATGACAGGAGGAGTACATCTGGTTACATATGCTTTGCAGGTGATAAACCAATTTCTTGGTCATCCAAGAAACAACCCACAGTGGCTCTATCATCTACTGATGCAGAGTACAGAGGGCTAGCCAATGCCACTCAAGAAGCCATATGGTTGAAGCTACTATACTCAGAATTGGGTCTATACACAAGGCCACCTATCATATTTGGTGATAACACAAGTTCACTTCACCTAGCTGCTAACCCTGTTTATCATGCTAGGACAAAACACATAGAGGTTCATTACCACTATGTGAGGGAGAAACTACTTAGCAAGGAAATCCAATTATCATATGTGTCTACTAATATTCAATGTGCAGATTTGCTTACAAAAGCTTTGGATGGGAGCAAGCTATGCAGGTTTAAATCCATGATTGGATTACAGGATATCATTGAAGATTAAAGATGAAGACTCAAGCAAGTGTTTGGCTTGAGGGGGAGCTGTTGGTGCAAACAAGCCTTAACACTTGGCTTTGTCTTGTACCTTAAAGAGCATTGGATACCAACCTTGAAGGTGTTACAAAAATTCTTGGATTAATTCACTTGAAGGAAGATCATAGGAACACATGCCTATGCTTTATTATCTTTTATCCAATGTAAAAGTCAATATGACTTAACTTACCTCTTGTAATCTCACCCACCTTCAAAAGTCGTGGAATTTGAAAGGTATGAATGGAGAGAATATCTCCATGTGATTAGTTGAGAGATTTGAGGGAGCCTACATTTGAATTTTGAAATTCAAATTCCTTCAAAACACCTATAAAAGACAATGTAAAAGTCGCGGGTATGTTACACTTCTCCCGAGGCTAATCCAAGCAAATTTGTGAGTGTGTGAGAGCTACTACCTAGCCTACACCTCTGAGTACCATTGGGCATCACTCTACATGCCAATGGGAATGTACATTTGATAGTATCAATACATATACTCATAGTTCTTTACTCTGTGTTTTCTCTGAGTGACTACCTCCAAGTCTGTCAACTTCAACAGAGCATATCTCTAGATCTACTGAACCAAATTTGATGATCAAGGGCTCATTGGAACCACCTCAAAGCATTCTACAACACTACAAAATTTCAAGTCATTCTATTCAGCCAATTGGGAGAAATCGCTGTCGAAGTGATCACTGGTATATTTCTGTGTTGTTCCTAAAAAGTCGGGGGTGTCCCTAATTTTGCTAAAGATCATGCTCAGTGTATAGTTTGTCATTTGGAGTGATTTAACTTGCTAATGGTAGCTTGTTAAGTTAATTTAATACTCCCAGAAGGAATTAAACCAATTGCAAGTGTGATGGACACACTAAGCTTAGAACTGAGAAGGTATCAATACAGGAATAGAAAGTTTTTGGAGTTGTGAAGGTTCAAAATCATCTGTTTTGACTTGGTCATTACTCAATCATTTTGTAAAGCACATATATAGTTTCTTGGTGTCATTTGGAAGCACAAGAAGTCTCCTAATCATATCTGAAGAGAAAAGAGGGCAGGTGTGAAGCAGGTCTAGCAGCACCAACTTGATCTTCTGATTGTACCCAGCCATCACATCCAACAAGATAGATAGATAGATAGATAGATAGATAGATAGATAGATAGATAGATAGATAGATAGATAGATAGATAGATAGATAGATAGATAGATAGATAGATAGATAGATAGATAGATAGATAGATAGATAGATAGATAGATAGAAAGATACATACATAGATAGATAGATAGATAGATAGATAGATAGATAGATAGATAGATAGATAGATAGATAGATAGATAGATAGATAGATAGATAGATAGATAGATAGATAGATAGATAGATAGGTAGATAGATAGATAGATAGATAGATAGATAGATAGATAGATAGATAAATAGATAGGTAGATAGATAGATAGATAGATAGATAGATAGATAGATAGATAGATAGATAGATAGATAGA
>CM035414.1:56332517-56345017 GCA_020310875.1 Ceratopteris richardii
GTGAATTTGAATTTGAATTCAAATTAAAGCTCCCTTGATTCTCTCCACTAGACTTAGGGAGATATTCCCTCAACTAGATCATCTACTTTTTCCACGGCTCTAGTCTAGTAGGTGTGATTACATTGTTGATAAAGTCACATAGACTTTTTACATGAGATAAAAAGTAAGAATCAATAAGACTAGGTTCATATGGTTATTGATTCTTGTGAATGTATCATCCAAGGGTCCAATCTTTTAATCGTCCAAGATTCCAATAGTCCAAGCTTTATGTTGAGTCTTCAAGGCACACAACAAAGCCAAGTGTTAAGGCTTGTTTGCACCAACAGCTCCCCCTCAAGCCAAACACTTGCTTGAGTCTTCATCTTGAGTCTTCAGTGATATCCTGCAATCCAATCATGGATTTAAACCTGCATAGCTTGCTTCCATCCAAAGCTTTTGTAAGCAAATCTGCACATTGAATATTAGTGGACACATATGATAACTGGATTTCCTTGCTAAGTAATTTCTCCCTCACATAGTGGTAATGAACCTCTATGTGTTTTGTCCTAGCATGATACACAGGATTAGCAGCTAGATGGAGTGAACTTGTATTATCACCAAATATGATAGGTGGCCTAGTGTATAGGCCCAATTCTGAATAGAGTAACTTCAACCATATTGCTTCTTGAGTAGCATTGGCTAGCCCTCTGTATTCTGCCTCAGTAGATGATAGAGCCACTGTGGGTTGTTTCTTGGATGACCAAGAAATTGGTTTATCACCTGCAAAGCATATGTAACCAGATGTACTTCTCCTGTCATCCTTGCAACCTGCCCAATCTGCATCTGAGTATACCTTGATGTCAATGTCTGATGAATATGGATAATACAAACCATGATTTTGTGTTCCCTTTAGGTACTTTACTATCTTTTTGGCTGCCTCCAAATGTGGTACTCTTGGCTTATGCATAAATTGGCTAAGTACACTAACACCATATGAGATATCAATCCTAGTTAAGGTAGCATAATTGAGACTACCTACCAAACTTTGGTAACCTGTAATATCCTTGAGTTCTTCTCCTTCATGTGCACTGAGTTTGTGGTTTACCTCCATAGGAATGTTTGAGACTTTAGCTTCCTGCAAATTAAACTTCTTGACCATGTCCTGAATGTACTTCTTCTGAGTAATGAATATACCTAAATTTGTGTAGACCAATTCAAGCCCTAGGAAGTACTTCAATAATCCAAGATCATTGATCTTGAATTCCTTCATCAGTTGACCTTTGATGTGTCTAATTCCTTGAACATCATTTCCTGTAATAATGATGTCATCAACATAGACACACAAGTATATTACCTCTGAATTGTTCTTCTTTATAAACAATGAAGTATCTGCTTTACTCATCACAAATCCTTGATCCAAGAGATAGGTTGTCAACCTATAGTTCCATGCTCTAGGTGCCTGCTTCAATCCATACAGAGCTTTCTTCAATTTGCAAACATGATTTACCTTATTGGGATCCTCATAGCCAGGTGGTTGTGACATGTAGACCTCTTTAGATATCCATCCATTCAAGAATGCATTCTTTACATCCAATTGGTACATGTTCCAATTCTTGGATGCAGCTACACTCACCATAATTCTGATAGTTGGCATCTTGGCCACAGGAGAGAAAGTCTCCTCATAATCAATGCCTTGGGTTTGTGCAAAACCCTTGGCTACCAACCTAGCTTTGTACCTGCTTATTGAACCATCTGAGTTCCTTTTGAGTTTGTAGATCCATCTGGATCCTATCACCTTCATGGAGTCCTTCTTGGGTACCAAGTCCCAAGTATCACTTTCCTTGAGAGCCTCCATTTCTTCATCCATTGCTTCCTTCCATTCTGGTTTAGTAATGGCTTCCTCAAATGTACCTGGTTCTTCACTTAAGATATCCTTTGCAAGATATACAGAGTGCTTGGTTACAAGTGAAGTATCATATCCATACCTAATAGGTTTCTTCTTTTCCCTTGAAGATCTCCTCATAGCTTGAGTTGAGGATTCTGGATTGTCTTCAAGTTGCTTCATCTTCATCTTCCCTTTGGATTTCCAAGCTTTGAATTCTTCAATGTTGATGGTGTCTTCATCATCTGAACTTGTATCCTCATTCTGAGTTGGTTCTTGTCTGACAAGCTTTGGAAAGTCTTCTTCCATATCATAAGGTAGGCTAACTTTCCTGCACTCATTATCATACCATGAATCATTTTCATCAAAGATGACATCTCTGCTTACCTTGAAGCCTTTGTTTGAGGGGTTATAGAACCTGTATCCTTTCTGATTCAAATCATAACCAATAAAGATACACTTTTCAGCCTTAGGGTCTAGCTTTCCCCTTACCTGTGAGGGAATATGCACATATGCAACACACCCAAAGATCTTGCAATGATCCAGAGAAGGTCTCTTACCATGCCAAGCCTCATAGGGTGTCATTCCATCAAGTGTCTTTGATGGCAACCTGTTGATTAAGTATGTGGCAGTAGATACACTCTCTGCCCAAAGATAATTTGGTAATTTTTTTTCATTAAGCATAGACCTAGCTGTCTCCACAATGAGTCTATTCCTTCTTTCAGCTACCCCATTTTGTTCAGGTGAGTACCTTGTGGTAATCTCCCTCTTGATGCCTCTTTCCTGCAAGAAGTCTTCAAAGTCATTGGAGAAGTATTCTCCACCACCATCAGACCTTAACCTCTTCAAATGTCTACCTGTTTGATTCTCAACTAATGCAAGATACCTTTTGAAGCAATTAAATACTTCATCTTTATGTTTCATGAAGTACAAAACAGTCCATCTGCTATAATCATCTATAAAAGATACATAGTACCTTGATCCAGATATGGATGGCTCCTTGCTTGGTCCCCAAACATCTGTATGCACCAATTCCAAGTAGTCTTCATGCATAAAACCCTTTTTTGTATATGGCAATCTGTGTGACTTACCAAACTGACAAGCCCCACATTTGTATATCATGTGTTGCTTGGATACATTAGGTATCCCAAGCACACATTGATCCCTACTTATTTGCTTTATGGTCCTTTCTCCAATGTGACCTAATCTCTTGTGCCACATCTCCAATTCTGATAGGGTTTGGTCCTTGTAATTGTACAATGCAATATTCTTACTATCCTCAAGTTCAAAGGTAAATAGTCTACCTGATTTCTCTCCCTTGGCTATCCTTCTGAATCCATGTCTTGGATCCTCCACATATGCACCATGTTGAGTGAACCTGACCTGTAAACCTTTTTCAACAATCTGACCTACACTCATCAGATTCTTGGTGATTGTTGGAACATACAATACTCTGCTTAGCAAATTCTGATTACCATCACTTGTTTTGACATTACCTACTTTAACCACTGAATGTTTAGTGTCATCACCTGTCTGCACTTGGTGCTTGCCTTTAGGTTCTTCCAAATCAGAGAGTAAGGCAACATTCCCAGCTACATGGTTAGAGCAACCTGAGTCAATATAGAACAAATGATCATCATTGATACCTGATTTAGATGTCATATTCATAATCAACAAGGAATCATCTTGATCCTCTGCATAATTGTTGTAATCCTTTCTGTTCCTGTATCCTCCTTGATAATTGACATTGTGATTGTAGCTATTGTTGTAGTTATTGTTGTAATTATTGTTGTAACCATGGTAGCCTTGAGATTGATTGAATCTGCCTCTTCCTTGAGAGTATCCTCCTCTTTGGTGACCTCTTCCTCTTTGATTCTTGTAGTTCTTGTAGCATTCATCTGTAGTATGGTTAGACAAGCCACAAATATTGCATGGAGATTGATTATAGGGTCTCCCCCTACCTGACTTACCTCCTCTGCCCCTACCTCTAGATGATCTACCTTTCCCTGCATAGTTTGCTTGGGAGGTGGATCCTTCTTCATCAACTTTTTTACTTTTACCCTTGTCTTTAGACTTCTTATCTGTATATAGGGCAGAGGGATTGTTACCTTTTGATTGCTCTCCATTCTTTGTGATCTTTGCTTCATGTGTGAATAGTTGTCCAATCAAAGTTGTTAGATCTGGTGCTTGGATGTCCATGTACAAGTCCATTGCAGTGGTAAAGCTCTCCCACTTGTCATCTGCTTTGAGTCCATTGATCACTTGTCTGACTATTTGCTCTTCTTCAATTTCTTCTCCAACACTTGCAAGTTGATCTGCAATGTCTTTGACTTTGGTGACAAAATCTGAGACACATTGTTTTGATTGCTTCCTAAGAGTTGTAAACTCAATCCATAGCTGATTCTTTCTGGCTCTTGTGCTTGACGAAAAATATGTTGACAAGGTTTCCCAAGTCTCTTGGGAAGTCTTACAGTTCCTAACATGAGGTAGAAGGAAATCAGAGATAGAGTTTAGAAGGTATGACCTTGCCAAAGCATCTTTAGCACACCATTGATTTAGTCTCTCATGCTCATCCTTTGTAGGTAGGCCTCTGGTTTTGAATGAGGGCAACTCCTCATCTCCTGATATGTATCCATACAAGCTTCTCCCTTGTAGATAAGTCTTCATTCTTAATGACCATGCCTGGTAGTTATTCCTGTCCAATTTGTCAATGAAGGAAGGGAAACCATCACTCATGATTACCTTGAAAGCTCTGATACCACTGTTGGATGTGATGGCTGGGTACAATCAGAAGATCAAGTTGGTGCTGCTAGACCTGCTTCACACCTGCCCTCTTTTCTCTTCAGATATGGTTAGGAGACTCCTTGAGCTTCCAAATGACACCAAGAAACTATATATGTGCTTTACAAAATGATTGAGTAATGACCAAATCAAAATAGATGATTTTGAACCTTCACAACTCCAAAAACTTTCTATTCCTGTATTGATACCTGCTCAGTTCTAAGCTTAGTGTGTCCAGCACACTTGCAATTGGTTTAATTCCTTCTGGGAGTATTAAATTAACTTAACAAGCTACCATTAGCAAGTTAAATCACTCCAAATAACAAACTATACACTGAGCATGATGTTTAGCAAAATCAGGGACACCCCCGACTTTTTAGGAACAACACAGAAATATACCAATGATCACTTCGACAGCGATTTCTCCCAATTGGCTGAATAGAATGACTTGAAATTTTGTAGTGTTGTAGAATGCTTTGAGCTGGTTCCAATGAGCCCTTGATCATCAAATTTGGTTCAGTAGATCTTGAGATATGCTCTGTTGAAGTTGACAGACTTGGAGGTAGTCACTCAGAGAAAACACAGAGTAAAGAACTATGAGTATATGTATTGATACTATCAAATGTACATTCCCATTGGCATGTAGAGTGATGCCCAATGGTACTCAGAGGTGTAGGCTAGGTAGTAGCTCTCACACACTCACAAATTTTCTTGGATTAGCCTCGGGAGGAGTGTAACAAGACCCGCGACTTTTACATTGACTTTTATAGGAGTTTCTGAGTGAATTTGAATTTGAATTCAAATTAAAGCTCCCTTGATTCTCTCCACTAGACTTAGGGAGATATTCCCTCAACTAGATCATCTACTTTTTCCACGGCTCTAGTCTAGTAGGTGTGATTACATTGTTGATAAAGTCACATAGACTTTTTACATGAGATAAAAAGTAAGAATCAATAAGACTAGGTTCATATGGTTATTGATTCTTGTGAATGTAT
This sequence comes from Ceratopteris richardii, assembly GCA_020310875.1. Classification (NCBI taxonomy): domain Eukaryota; kingdom Viridiplantae; phylum Streptophyta; class Polypodiopsida; order Polypodiales; family Pteridaceae; genus Ceratopteris; species Ceratopteris richardii. The sequence goes on from CM035414.1 coordinate 56,338,155, forward strand.
CATCCAAGGGTCCAATCTTTTAATCTTCCAAGATTCCAATAGTCCAAGCTTTATGTTGAGTCTTCAAGGCACACAACAAAGCCAAGTGTTAAGGCTTGTTTGCACCAACAAGAAAGATACATGGATAGATAGATAGATAGATAGATAGATAGATAGATAGATAGATAGATAGATAGATAGATAGATAGATAGATAGATAGATAGATAGATAGATAGATAGATAGATAGATAGATAGATAGATAGATAGATAGATAGATAGATAGATAGATAGATAGATAGATAGATAGATAGATAGATAGATAGATAGATAAATAGATAGGTAGATAGATAGATAGATAGATAGATATATAGATAGATAGATAGATAGATAGATAGATAGATAGATAGATAGATAGATAGATAGATAGATAGATAGATAGATAGATAGATAGATAGATAGATAGATAGATAGATAGATAGATAGATAGATAGATAGATAGATAGATAGATAGATAGATAGATAGATAGATAGATAGATAGATAGATAGATAGATAGATAGATACATACATACATACATACATGTTGGTGCAAACAAGCCTTAACACTTGGCTTTGTTGTGTGCCTTGAAGACTCAACATAAAGCTTGGACTATTGGAACCTTGGAAGATTAAAAGATTGGACCCTTGGATGATACATTCACAAGAATCAATAACCATATGAACCTAGTCTTATTAATTCTTACTTTTTATCTCATGTAAAAAGTCTATGTGACTTTATCAACAATGTAATCACACCTACTAGACTAGAGTCGTGGAAAAAGTAGATGATCTAGTTGAGGGAATATCTCCCTAAGTCTAGTGGAGAGAATCAAGGGAGCTTTAATTTGAATTCAAATTCAAATTCACTCAAAAACTCCTATAAAAGTCAATGTAAAAGTCGCGGGTCTAGTTACACTCTTCCCGAGGCTAATCCAAGCAAATTTGTGAGTGTGTGAGAGCTACTACCTAGCCTACACCTCTGAGTACCATTGGGCATCACTCTACATGCCAATGGGAATGTACATTTGATAGTATCAATACATATACTCATAGTTCTTTACTCTGTGTTTTCTCTGAGTGACTACCTCCAAGTCTGTCAACTTCAACAGAGCATATCTCAAGATCTACTGAACCAAATTTGATGATCAAGGGCTCATTGGAACCAGCTCAAAGCATTCTACAACACTACAAAATTTCAAGTCATTCTGTTCAGCCAATTGGGAGAAATCACTGTCGAAGTGATCACTGGTATATTTCTGTCTTGTTCCTAAAAAGTCGGGGGTGTCCCTGATTTTGCTAAACATCATGCTCAGTGTATAGTTTGTTATTTGGAGTGATTTAATTTGCTAATGGTAGCTTGTTAAGTTAATTTAATACTCCCAGAAGGAATTAAACCAATTGCAAGTGTGCTGGACACACTGAGCTTAGAACTGAGCAGGTATCAATACAGAATAGAAAGTTTTTTGGAGTTGTGAAGGTTCAAAATCATCTGTTTTGATTTGGTCATTACTCAATCAGTTTGTAAAGCACATATATAGTTTCTTGGTGTCATTTGGAAGCTCAAGGAGTCTCCTAACCATATCTGAAGAGAAAAGAGGGCAGGTGTGAAGCAGGTCTAGCAGCACCAACTTGATCTTCTGATTGTACCCAGCCATCACATCCAACAGTGGTATCAGAGCTTTCAAGGTAATCATGGGTGATGGTTTCCCTTCCTTCATTGACAAATTGGATAGGAATAACTACCAGGCATGGTCATTAAGAATGAAGACTTATCTACAAGGGAGAAGCTTGTATGGATATATATCAGGAGATGAGGAGTTGCCCTCATTCAAAACCAGAGGCCTACCTACAAAGGATGAGCATGAGAGACTAAATCAATGGTGTGCTAAAGATGCTTTGGCAAGGTCATACCTTCTAAACTCTATCTCTGATTTCCTTCTACCTCATGTTAGGAAATGTAAGACTTCCCAAGAGACTTGGGAAACCTTGTCAACATATTTTTCATCAAGCACAAGAGCCAGAAAGAATCAGCTATGGATTGAGTTTACAACTCTTAGGAAGCAATCAAAACAATGTGTCTCAGATTTTGTCACCAAAGTCAAAGACATTGCAGATCAACTTGCAAGTGTTGGAGAAGAAATTGAAGAAGAGCAAATAGTCAGACAAGTGATCAATGGACTCAAAGCAGATGACAAGTGGGAGAGCTTTACCACTGCAATGGACTTGTACATGGACATCCAAGCACCTGATCTAACAACTTTGATTGGACAACTATTCACACATGAAGCAAAGATCACAAAGAATGGAGAGCAATCAAAAGGTAACAATCCCTCTGCCCTATATACAGATAAGAAGTCTAAAGACAAGGGTAAAAGTAAAAAAGTTGATGAAGAAGGATCCACCTCCCAAGCAAACTATGCAGGGAGAGGTAGATCATCTAGAGGTAGGGGCAGAGGAGGTAAGTCAGGTAGGGGGAGACCCTATAATCAATCTCCATTCAATATTTGTGGCTTGTCTAACCATACTACAAATGAATGCTACAAGAACTACAAGAATCAAAGAGGAAGAGGTCACCAAAGAGGAGGATACTCTCAAGGAAGAGGCAGATTCAATCAATCTCAAGGCTACCATGGTTACAACAATAATTACAACAATAACTACAACAATAGTTACAATCACAATGGCAATTATCAAGGAGGATACAGGAACAGAAAGGATTACAACAATTATGCAGAGGATCAAGATGATTCCTTGTTGATTATGAACATGACATCTAAATCAGGTATCAATGATGATCATTTGTTCTATATTGACTCAGGTTGCTCTAACCATGTAGCTGGGAATGTTGCCTTACTCTCTGATTTGGAAGAACCTAAAGGCAAGCACCAAGTGCAGACAGGTGATGACACTAAACATTCAGTGGTTAAAGTAGGTAATGTCAAAACAAGTGATGGTAATCAGAATTTGCTAAGCAGAGTATTGTATGTTCCAACAATCACCAAGAATCTGATGAGTGTAGGTCAGATTGTTGAAAAAGGTCTACAGGTCAGGTTCACTCAACATGGTGCATATGTGGAGGATCCAAGACATGGATTCAGAAGGATAGCCAAGGGAGAGAAATCAGGTAGACTATTTACCTTTGAACTTGAGGATACTAAGAATATTGCATTGTACAATTACAAGGACCAAACCCTATCAGAATTGGAGATGTGGCACAAGAGATTAGGTCACATTGGAGAAAGGACCATAAAGCAAATGAGTAGGGATCAATGTGTGCTTGGGATACCTAATGTATCCAAGCAACACATGATATACAAATGTGGGGCTTGTCAGTTTGGTAAGTCACACAGATTGCCATATACAAAAAAGGGTTTTATGCATGAAGACTACTTGGAATTGGTGCATACAGATGTTTGGGGACCAAGCAAGGAGCCATCCATATCTGGATCAAGGTACTATGTATCTTTTATAGATGATTATAGCAGATGGACTGTTTTGTACTTCATGAAACATAAAGATGAAGTATTTAATTGCTTCAAAAGGTATCTTGCATTAGTTGAGAATCAAACAGGTAGACATTTGAAGAGGTTAAGGTCTGATGGTGGTGGAGAATACTTCTCCAATGACTTTGAAGACTTCTTGCAGGAAAGAGGCATCAAGAGGGAGATTACCACAAGGTACTCACCTGAACAAAATGGGGTAGCTGAAAGAAGGAATAGACTCATTGTGGAGACAGCTAGGTCTATGCTTAATGAAAAAAAATTACCAAATTATCTTTGGGCAGAGAGTGTATCTACTGCCACATACTTAATCAACAGGTTGCCATCAAAGACACTTGATGGAATGACACCCTATGAGGCTTGGCATGGTAAGAGACCTTCTCTGGATCATTGCAAGATCTTTGGGTGTGTTGCATATGTGCATATTCCCTCACAGGTAAGGGGAAAGCTAGACCCTAAGGCTGAAAAGTGTATCTTTATTGGTTATGATTTGAATCAGAAAGGATACAGGTTCTACAACCCCTCAAACAAAGGCTTCAAGGTAAGCAGAGATGTAATCTTTGATGAAAATGATTCATGGTATGATAATGAGTGCAGGAAAGTTAGCCTACCTTATGATATGGAAGAAGACTTTCCAAAGCTTGTCAGACAAGAACCAACTCAGAATGAGGATACAAGTTCAGATGATGAAGACACCATCAACATTGAAGAATTCAAAGCTTGGAAATCCAAAGGGAAGATGAAGATGAAGCAACTTGAAGACAATCCAGAATCCTCAACTCAAGCTATGAGGAGATCTTCAAGGGAAAAGAAGAAACCTATTAGGTATGGATATGATACTTCACTTGTAACCAAGCACTCTGTATATCTTGCAAAGGATATCTTAAGTGAAGAACCAGGTACATTTGAGGAAGCTATTACTGATGGAGAGTGTTAATCTCCAAAAGAACAACCTACTCTTGTGATTAGAGCACCTCTATACCAAGAGTAAGTCAAAACCTTCACTAAATTAGAGGTCCAATCTCCAAATTATCAAAATTGAGAAAATCTGTGAAGAAGATGAAACACAGAAAAGTCTGCTACAGAATTTCTTCACATTGACTTATCAAACGTGTAAAGTTTTTGATGAAACTTTGTATGAATCATCTCCTAGAGATTGCGCATCTCCTCCAAGTTAAATTACTTCAAAAGCTTTAGTATAACTTGAGAAATTGACTTCACAAGTTACCTATGTCTGAATCTACACTTCTGAGAAGTCGATTTAGACACCCCTAACTTCTTAACTTTGGTTCTCACAATGTCGAACCCGTTTTACTAAATCCTTTTGACTGAAGATAGCTTATCTCTCAACTTAGATTTTGAGCTATCATATGTGTAAAACTTTACACTGTGCACTGAGCACTACTCATTTCTTTGGACTCGAAATGTGCGCCTGTTTCAGAGAGCTGTGAACACTCAACACATGTGAATGTTCCTATCAGCAATTCTCTTCACCTGTTTACAATTAGACTCTAAAATTCAAACCACAAACTCATTAACTAACAACTTAGATATCCTCAAAAGGATTTCACAAATGATCTACCACAGACGGAGTAGACGCAGAAAAATCGGGCGCAACATTTTCTTCATTTCAGGAGAAGACTACAACTGAAAGGTGAGAGAGACTTCAACTACTTTCTCATCAGTCTATTGACATTTACAATCACAAATTTCTCTATTCCTATGCTCATACGTAGTCTCTCTTTGTCTTCTCTCTATATCCCGACATTTTCCAAAAGTATTTATAGACATCTATGTACAAACTCTCATCAAAACATAAGTATATGTAACCTATGTCATAACTAATGTACATATGTGTACATGTCCTTCACTCTTGTGAATGTATCCATTTTCTTTACTCCAAATCTTCAATTGGTGATTGATCTGCACCAACAGCTCCCCCTCAATCATCAATTGAGGTTTTCTCCTTTCTTCTTTATACCTGCCATGTCTTTAAACTTCTGTAGCTTTGGTCCATCCAAGCTCTTTGTAAGCATATCAGCTATCTGATCTTTTGTTGAAGTATGTATGACTTCAATCTCCTTATCCATCACTTTCTCTCTTAGAAAGTGATACTGAATCTCAATGTGTTTGGTCCTGGCATGAAAAACAGGATTAGCAGCTAAATACAATGAACTCATGTTATCTCCATATATAATTGGTATCCCATGCACAATGTCAAAACTCTTCATCAATGTCTTGACCCAAATTACTTCCTTTGCAGCTTCAACCATGCCTTTATACTCTGCTTCTGTAGAAGATAAAGCAACTGTATGTTGCTTCTTGGAACACCATGAGATAAGTTTATCTCCCACATAACACATGTATCCAAATGTAGACCTTCTATCATCTGGATTACCTGCCCAATCTGCATCACTATAAATTTTGATATTTGTATCTGAGGTAAACCCATAATACAAACCTTCGTTGAGTGTACCCTTAATGTACCTCAACACCCTTTGTCCTGCAATCCAATGTTCTTTCCTTGGGCAATGCATAAATTGAGACAAAACCCCTACTGCATATGATAAATCAGGTCTAGTTAGAGTAGCATAGATAAGGCTACCAACCAAACTCTGATATTGTCTCATGTCTTTGAGTTCTTCACCTCCAAACTTAATCAATTTGTGATTCACCTCCATTGGTGTAGGTGCTACCCTGCAATCATCCATTTTAAACTTGATTAACAAGTTCTTCAAATACCTTTCTTGGGTCACAAATACTCCATGTTGAGTATATGTAATCTCCATGCCCAAGAAGTATGACAAGTCTCCCAAGTCACTTATCTTGAACTCCTTTTCCATTTGCCTCTTAAGCTTTTGTATTCCTTCTTCATCTGTACCTGTAAGAATTATATCATCAACATATATGCACATGTATATGAACCCATTATCACTTGCCTTGACAAGCAAGCTACTATCTGCTTTAGACATCTGAAATCCAAGTTCTTTTAGGAACTTCACAAGTCTATAGTTCCATGCCCTTGGAGCCTGCTTCAAGCCATACAAAGCTCTCTTGAGCTTGCACACATGATCTGGATACTTTTTATCTCTGAACCCTTGAGGTTGCTCCATGAATACATCATCTGAAATATAACCATTCAAAAAAGCATTCTTCACATCAAGTTGACATAGCTTCCAACCTTTACATGCAGCAATAGCAATAAGTGTCCTTATGGTTGTCATCTTTGCCACAGGACTATAGGTCTCATCATAATCAATACCATATGTTTGAGCAAAGCCTTTGACAACAAGTCTAGCTTTGTATCTAGACACACTTCCATCTGCAAATCTCTTGGTCTTGTA
>CM035414.1:56350017-56352517 GCA_020310875.1 Ceratopteris richardii
TCATGACTGTTGGCACAACCAACAAGGATCAAACCAGAATCAAAACAACAATACCAGAGGCCGAGGTGGAAGATATCAAAGTAATTTTCAAAGAGGTAGACAAAGTCAAAGAGGAGGCTATGGTAGAGGTGGAGGAAGAAGTTGGGGACATAATCAATCCTACAACACTACCTACTACAACTATGCAAATGCCACACAGAATGAAAGTCATACATCATTGATGATGAACTCAATCAGCACATCAGACAAAGAAGATCTAAAGGTATTTTACATTGACTCTGGATGTTCTAATCATTTGTCAGGAAACATAGAATTGATGTCAGAATTGGAAAAAGGCATTTCTAGCCATAGTGTTCAAACAGGTGATAATACCAGACATAGTGTACATTCAATTGGAAAAGTGAAATGCAAGAATGGAGCAGATTTGCTAACCAATGTTTTGTATGTTCCTACAATATCTAAAAACTTGATTAGTGTGGGACAGATAGTTGAAAAAGGTTTTCAAGTCAGGTTTACAAATGAAGGAGTATTTGTGGAAGATCCAGAGAATGGATATAATCAGATTGTCTCTGGTAAGAAAGAAGGTAGACTCTTTACTTTAAGAGTACAAGGGAACATTGGTCAAGCTTTGCTTACACATGGTGAAGCAGTGATTACAGAACTTGATCTCTGGCATAAGAGATTAGGTCACTTTAATGAAAGAGGAATTAAAGCTATGGTTGCTAATCACTCTGTACTAGGATTACCAAATGTGCAAAGTCAACATATGGTTTATAAATGTGAAGCATGTCAAATGGGTAAAGCATACATGTTACCATTTCAGAAGAAAGGATTCAAACATGATGGATTACTAGAGCTTATTCATACAGATGTATGGGGACCAACAAAAGAAGGATCTATCAGTGGCTCAAGGTACTATGTTCTTTTCATTGATGATGCTACAAGATGGATAACATTATATGTTTTGAAGGAAAGATCAGAAGTGTTTGGAGCTTTCAAGCATTTTCATGCATATGTAGAGAGAATCACAGGTCAAAAGCTTAAGAGACTGAGGTCTGATGGAGGGGGAGAATATTTCTCCCAAGAGTTCAATGATTATCTTTGGAATGCAGGTATTAAGAGAGAAATAACTTGCAGGTATACACCACAACAAAATGGTGTAGCAGAAAGAAGGAACAGGACTTTGGTTGAGTTTGCTAGAGCTATGCTAAAGGAGAAGAACTGTCCAAATTATCTTTGGGCTGAGGCTGTAAATACAGCTACATATCTTGTGAATAGATTACCATGTGCAGCTCTGAATGGAATGACTCCATATGAAGCTTGGTGGGGTAAGAAACCAACACTAGATCATTTTAGAGTGTTTGGATCAATTGCATATGCTTATGTGCCATCACAACTTAGGCATAAACTTGAACCAAAGGCAGAAAAATATGTGTTCATTGGTTATGATGAAAAGCAGATGGGTTACAGGTTGTGGAATCCTTTAACCAAACAATTTCTTGTTTCTAGAGATGTTACATTTGATGAACAGAAAAGTTGGTATGCAGATCAAAGTCATACAGCTGAAGAATTTGAAGAAGAGGTAAGAAGATGTGAGAAAGGAAAATCAATTGTGCAGGTAAATAGAGATGAAGACTATATGCAAGCAAGTACATCCACAAGTGGATTAACAAGAAGAAATGAAGAAGCTCCTATATTTGATGAAGAGGTGTATCCAGACACATATGAAGAATGTGAACCAAGAAGGTCAAGCAGGACTAGAAGACAACCAGAAAGGTATTCTTATGATACTTCTTACATAACTCTATATGGTCAAAGATGATGAAGAACCTTAGAACTATGATGAAGCTAAAGGTAAGAAGCAATGGGAAGAAGCGATGAAGGAAGAGTTAAATGCACTGGAGGAGAACAAGACATGGGAACTTGTTCCTAAACCAAATGGTAAGAAAGTAATTGGAAATAAATGGGTTTATAAAGTGAAGAAGCTTGCAGATGGAAGTATAGCCAGATACAAAGCTAGATTGGTGGTGAAAGGCTATGCCCAGACCTATGGCATAGATTATGATGAGACATTCAGTCCCGTAGCTAAGATGTCAACTATAAGGACAATCATTGCTATTGCAGCTTCAAAAGGGTGGACCCTAAGTCAATTGGATATAAAAAGTGCATTCTTGAATGGATACATATCAGATGAGGTATACATGGAACAACCTCAAGGGTTTATAGATTCCAGGTATCCAAATTTTGTTTGCAGGTTGAGAAGAGCATTGTATGGATTGAAGCAAGCTCCAAGAGCTTGGAACTATAGATTGGTGAAGTATCTCAATGATCTTGGATATCAAAGTTCAAAAGCAGACCCAAGTCTACTTATCAGAAGAACAGAGGAAGGTACAATCTACATTTGTATTTATGTAGATGACATTATAATCACAGGTACTTCAGATGAAGGAATCAAGGAGGTAAAGAGATTGCTTGAAAAAGAGTTCAAGATCAGTGACCT
>CM035414.1:56367517-56372517 GCA_020310875.1 Ceratopteris richardii
TATGAAGGTTCAAACTCATCTGTTTTGATTTGATCATTACACAATTGATTTGTAAAGCACATATATAGTTTCTTGGTGTCATTTGGAAGCTTAAGGAGTCTCCTAAGTATATCTGAAGAGAAAGGAGGGCAGGTGTGAAGCAGGATTTGCAGCACCAACTTGATCTTCTAACTGTATCCAGCCATCACATCCAACAGTGGTATCAGAGCAAATAAGGTAATCATGGGTGATGGTTTCCCTTCCTTCATTGACAAATTGGATAGAAATAACTACCAAGCATGGTCATTAAGAATGAAGACCTATCTACAAGGGAGAAGCTTGTATGGATACATATCAGGAGATGAGGAGTTGCCCTCATTCAAAACCAGAGGCCTACCTACAAAGGATGAACATGAGAGACTCAACCAATGATGTGCTAAAGATGCTTTGGCAAGGTCATATCTTCTAAACTCTATCTCTGATTTTCTTCTACCTCATGTAAGGAACTGTAAGACTTCCCAAGAGACTTGGGAAACCTTGTCAACATACTTCTCATCAAGCACAAGGGCCAGAAAGAATCAGCTATGGATTGAGTTTACAACTCTTAGGAAGCAATCAAAACAATGTGTCTCAGATTTTGTCACCAAAGTCAAAGACATTGCAGATCAACTTGCAAGTGTTGGAGAAGAAATTGAGGAAGAGCAAATAGTCAGACAAGTGATCAATGGACTAAAGGCAGATGACAAGTGGGAGAGCTTCACCACTGCAATGGACTTGTACATGGACATCCAAGCACCTGATCTAACAACTCTGATTGGACAACTATTCACACATGAAGCAAAGATCACAAAGAATGGAGAGCAATCAAAAGGTAACAATCCCTCTGCCCTATATACTGATAAGAAGTCTAAAGACAAGGGTAAAAGCAAGAAGGTTGATGAAGAAGGATCCACCTCCCAAGCAAACTATGCAGGGAGAGGTAGATCATCTAGAGGTAGGGGCAGAGGAGGTAAGTCAGGTAGGGGGAGACCCTATAATCAATCTCCATGCAATATTTGTGGCTTGTCTAATCATACACAAATGAATGCTACAAAAACTACAAGAACCAAAGTGGAAGAGGTCACCAAAGAGGAGGATACTCTCAAGGCAGAGGCAGATTTAATCAATCTCAAGGCTACCATGGCTACAACAATAACTACAACAATAACTACAACAATAACTACAACAATAGCTACAATCACAATAGCAATTATCAAGGTGGATACAGGAGCAGAAAGGATTACAACAATTATGCAGAGGATCAAGATGATTCCTTGTTGATTATGAACATGACATCTAAATCAGGTATCAATGATGATCATTTGTTCTATATTGATTCAGGTTGCTCTAACCATGTAGCTGGAAATGTTGCCTTACTCTCTGATTTGGAAGAACCTAAAGGCAAGCACCAAGTGCAGACAGGTGATGATACTAAACATTCAGTGGTTAAAGTAGGCAATGTCAAAACAAGTGATGGTAATCAGAATTTACTAAGCAGAGTATTGTATGTTCCAACAATCACCAAGAATCTGATGAGTGTAGGTCAGATTGTTGAAAAAGGTCTACAGGTCAGGTTCACTCAACATGGTGCATATGTGGAGGATCCAAAACATGGATTCAGAAGGATAGCCAAGGGAGAGAAGTCAGGTAGATTGTTTACCTTTGAACTTGAAGATACTAAGAATATTGCCTTGTACAATTATAAGGACCAAACCCTATCAGAATTGGAGATGTGGCACAAGAGATTAGGTCACATTGGAGAGAGGACCATAAAACAAATGAGCAGGGATCAATGTGTGCTTGGGATACCTAATGTATCCAAGCAACACATGATATACAAGTGTGGGGCTTGTCAGTTTGGTAAGTCACACAGATTGCCCTATACCAAGAAAGGTTTTATGCATGAAGATTACTTGGAATTGGTGCATACAGATGTTTGGGGACCAAGCAAGGAGCCATCCATATCTGGATCAAGGTACTATGTGTCCTTTATTGATGACTATAGCAGGTGGACTGTTTTGTACTTCATGAAACATAAAGATGAAGTATTTAATTGTTTCAAAAGGTATCTTGCATTAGTTGAGAATCAAACAGGTAAACACTTGAAGAGGCTAAGGTCAGATGGTGGTGGAGAATACTTCTCCAATGACTTTGAAGACTTCTTGCAGGAAAGAGGTATCAAGAGGGAGATTACCACAAGGTACGCACCTGAACAAAATGGGGTAGCTGAAAGGAGGAATAGACTCATTGTGGAGACAGCTAGGTCTATGCTTAATGAGAAAAAACTACCAAATTACCTTTGGGCAGAGAGTGTATCTACTGCCACATACTTAATCAACAGGTTGCCATCAAAGACTCTTGATGGAATGACACCCTATGAGGCTTGGCATGGTAAGAGACCATCTCTGGATCATTGCAAGATCTTTGGGTGTGTTGCATATGTGCATATTCCCTCACAGGTAAGGGGAAAGCTAGACCCTAAGGCTGAAAAGTGTATTTTCATTGGTTATGATTTGAATCAGAAAGGATACAGGTTTTATAACCCCTCAAACAAAGGCTTCAAGGTAAGCAGAGATGTCATCTTTGATGAAAATGATTCATGGTATGAAAATGAGTGCAGGAAAGTTAACCTACCTTATGATATGGAAGAAGACTTTCCAAAGCTTATTAGGCAAGAACCAACTCAGAAGGAGGACACAAGTTCAGATGATGAAGACACCATCAACATTGAAGAATTCAAGGCTTGGAAATCCAAAGGGAAGATGAAGATGAAGCAACTTGAAGACAACCCAGAATCCTCAACTCAAGCTATGAGGAGATCTTCAAGAGAAAAGAAGAAACCTATTAGGTATGGGTATGATACTTCACTTGTAACCAAGCACTCTGTATATCTTGCAAAGGATATCTTGAATGAAGAACCAGGTACATTTGAGGAAGCTATTACTAAACCAAAATGGAAGGAAGCAATGGATGAAGAAATGGAGGCTCTCAAGGAGAGTGATACTTGGGACTTGGTACCCAAGAAGGACTCCATGAAAGTGATAGGATCCAGATGGATCTACAAACTCAAGAGGAACTCAGATGGTACAATAAACAGGTATAAAGCTAGGTTGGTAGCCAAGGGTTTTGCACAAACCCAAGGCATTGATTATGAGGAGACATTTTCTCCTGTGGCCAAGATGCCAACTATCAGAATTATGGTGAGTGTAGCTGCATCCAAGAATTGGAACATGTACCAATTGGATGTGAAGAATGCATTCTTGAATGGATGGATATCTGAAGAGGTCTACATGTCACAACCACCTGGCTATGAGGATCCCAATAAGGTAAATCATGTTTGTAAATTGAAGAAGGCTCTGTATGGATTGAAGCAGGCACCTAGAGCATGGAATTACAGGTTGACAACCTATCTATTGGATCAAGGATTTGTGATGAGTAAAGCAGATACTTCATTGTTTATAAAGAAGAACAATTCAGAGGTAATATACTTGTGTGTCTATGTTGATGACATCATTATTACAGGAAATGATGTTCAAGGAATTAGACACATCAAAAGTCAAATGATGAAGGAATTCAAGATCAATGATCTTGGATTATTGAAGTACTTCCTAGGACTTGAATTGGTCTACACAAATTCAGGTATCTTTATTACTCAGAAGAAGTACATTCAGGACATGGTCAAGAAGTTTAATTTGCAGGAAGCTAAAGTCTCAAACATTCCTATGGAAGTCAATCACAAACTCAGTGCACATGAAGGAGAAGAACTCAAGGATATTACAGGTTACCAAAGTTTGGTAGGTAGTCTTAATTATGCTACCTTAACCAGGATTGATATATCATATGGTGTTAGTATACTTAGCCAATTTATGCATAAGCCAAGAGTACCACATTTGGAGGCAGCTAAGAAGATAGTAAAGTATCTAAAGGGAACACAAAATCATGGTCTGTATTTTCCATATTCATCAGACATTGATATCAAAGTATACTCAGATGCAGATTGGGAAGGTTGCAAGGATGACAGGAGGAGTACATCTGGTTACATATGCTTTGTAGGTGATAAACCAATTTCTTGGTCATCCAAGAAACAACCCACAGTGGCTCTATCATCTACTGAGGCAGAATACAGAGGGCTAGCCAATGCCACTCAAGAAGCCATATGGTTGAAGCTACTATATTCAGAATTGGGCCTATACACAAGGCCACCTATCATATTTGGTGATAACACAAGTTCACTCCACCTAGCAGCTAATCCTGTGTATCATGCTAGGACAAAACACATAGAGGTTCATTACCACTATGTGAGGGAGAAGTTACTTAGTAAGGAAATCCAATTATCATATGTGTCTACTAATATACAATGTGTAGATTTGCTTACAAAAGCTCTGGATGGGAGCAAGCTATGCAGGTTTAAATCCATGATTGGATTGCAGGAAATCATTGAAGACTAGAGATGAAGACTTGAGCCAAAGTGTTTGGCTTGAGGGGGAGCTGTTGGTGCAAACAAGCCTTCAAAACTTGGCTTTGTCTTGTACCTTGAAGAGCATTGGATATCAACCTTGAAGATTTTACAAGAGCTTGGAGTAATTCATGAAGACTTCATTTGAAGGAAGAACATAGGAACACATGCCTATGCTTAGTTACATTTTACTTTATGTAAAAAGTCAATATGACTACTTGTAATCACACCTACCTTCAAAAGTCGTGGAATTTGAAAGATATGAATGGAGAGAATATCTCCATATGTTTAGTTGAGAGATTTGAGGGAGCCTACATTTGAATTTGAAATTCAAACTCTCTTCAAACTCCTATAAAAGACAATGTAAAAGTCGCGGGGATGTTACACTCTACCCGAGGCAAATCCAAGCAATTCAGTGAGTGTGTGAGAGCTACTCTTTAGCCTACACCTCTGAGTACCATTGTGCATTACTCTACATGCCAATGGGAATGTACATTTGATAGATTCAATACATATACTCATAGTC
>CM035414.1:56377517-56382517 GCA_020310875.1 Ceratopteris richardii
TTATATTCTGCCTCTGTGGATGACAAAGCAACTGTATGTTGCTTCTTAGAACACCATGAAATCAATTTGTCTCCTACATAGCACAAGTATCCATGTGTTGATCTTCTATCATCCACATTACCTGCCCAATCTGCATCACTATATATCTTGATTCTTGTATCTGAAGTAAACCCATAGTACAACCCTTCTTTGAGTGTACCCTTGATGTACCTAAGTACTCTTTGTCCTACAATCCAATGTTCCTTTCTAGGACAATGCATGAATTGTGAAAGCACACCAACTGCATATGACAAGTCAGGCCTTGTCAATGTAGCATAAATCAAGCTACCAACCAAACTTTGATAGAGTTTCATATCTCTGAACTCTTCTCCTCCAAACCTAGACAATTTATGGTTCACTTCCAAAGGTGTAGGTGCAACCCTGCAATCCTCCATTTTAAATTTGGTTAGCAAATTTTTAAGATACCTTTCTTGGGTCACATATACTCCATGTTGAGTATAAGAGATCTCCATTCCCAAGAAGAATGATAAGTTCCCCAAATCACTAATTTTGAACTCTTTCTCCATCTGCTTTTTGATCATTTGTATCCCCTTATCATCTGTTCCTGTAAGTATTATGTCATCAACATAAATACACACATAAATAAACCCATCTTCACTTGCTTTGACTAGCAAGCTACTATCTGCCTTTGATGCTTGAAATCCAAGATCATTCAAGAATTTTACAAGCCTATAATTCCAAGCCCTTGGGGCTTGCTTCAACCCATACAAAGCTCTCTTGAGCTTACACACATAATTTGGACTCACTTGATCTTTGAATCCATCTGGTTGCTCCATGTAGACTTCATCTGAAATATAACCATTCAAGAAAGCATTTTTAACATCTAATTGAGACAACTTCCAACCTTTACAAGCAGCAATTGCAATGAGTGTCCTGATGGTTGTCATCTTTGCCACAGGACTATAAGTCTCATCATAGTCCACTCCATATGTCTGTGCATACCCTTTCACAACAAGTCTAGCTTTGTACCTAGACACACTTCCATCTGCAAATCTCTTTGTTTTGTAAACCCACTTACATCCAATGATCTTCTGACTATTAGGTTTAGGAACCAAATCCCATGTTTGATTCTCTATCAATGCATCATACTCCTCTTGCATAGCATCTTCCCAATTCTTCTTCCCTTTGGCCTCTTCATATGTAGAAGGGTCTTCATCTGCTTTTACCAAATAAGCATAATCTTTAGTAGTCAAGAATGAAGTGTCATAGCTATACCTTGTAGGTTGCCATTTGTGCCTAGATGATCTCCTAACTTTTGCACTTCTTGAGGTCTCTGGTTCATCACATTCTGGATCAAACCTTGGCCTCTCTTCAACTTCAATCTGCACTTCATTACTCTCACTTTCATCAAGTAATTGAATCTTTGCTTTACCTTTCCTTTGTTCCACTACTTCTTCATCATCTGCATGTACATTATATTTACCTGCATACCAAGTACCTTGCTCATCAAATGTAACATCCTTGGATACAATAAATTGCTTTGTGGATGGACTCCACAACCTGTATCCCATTTGCTTATCATCATAACCAATGAATACATACTTCTCTGCCTTAGGCTCCAACTTATGCCTCAATTGAGATGGCACATATGCATATGCCAAGCATCCAAATATTCTGCAATGATCCAAGGTAGGTTTCTTACCCCACCAAGCTTCATATGGTGTCATACCCTGCAAAGCTTTACAAGGCAATCTATTAACCAAATATGTAGCTGTATTAACAGCCTCAGCCCACAAATAATTTGGGCAATTCTTCTCTTTCATCATGGACCTTGCAAATTCAACAAGTGTCCTGTTTCTTCTTTCTGCTACCCCATTTTGTTGAGGAGAGTACCTGCAAGTAACTTCTCTCTTTATACCTGCATTCCACAAATAATCATTGAACTCATTTGAAAAATACTCTCCCCCTCCATCTGACCTTAGTCTCTTCAATTTTTGACCTGTAATCCTTTCTGCATATGCATGATAGTGTTTAAATGTATTAAACACTTCTGACTTTTCCTTAATCACATAAATTGTGATCCACCTGGTAGCATCATCAACATATATGACATAATATCTTGAACCATTTATACTAAAGTCCTTTGAAGGACCCCACACATCTGTATGCACCAATTCAAGTCTTTCTGAATACATAAATCCATGCTTGGAATAGGATTGCTTATGAGCCTTACCTAATTGACATGCCTCACATCTGTATGTCATGTGTTGACCTGCAATGTTAGGCATTCCAAGCACTGAATCATTGTTAATCATTTCTTTGATACCTCTTTCATTAAAGTGTCCAAGTCTTTTGTGCCAAAGATCCAATTCTGACACCTTCTGCTCTCCATATGTGAACATGGCATGTCCAACATTTCCTTGTACCTTCAATGTGAAAAGCCTTCCTTCTTTCTTACCTGCAATAACTTGTTTATACCCTTGACTAGGGTCTTCCACATAAACTCCATCATTGGTAAACCTTACCTCATAACCTTTTTCAACAATTTGACCTACACTGATCAAATTCTTTGGAATTGTGGGAACATAAAGTACCTTACTCAGAAGAGTGCTCCCATCCTTAGCTTTGACTGAACCAATTGACTTTACCTTATGCTTTTTATTATCACCTATCTGCACTGTATGATTAATTGCATTGTGATCTAGGTCAGTCATCAAAGCAATATTTCCACTTAAATGATTACTACATCCTGAATCAATATAAAACACTCTCATGTCCTCATGTGAGGTTTCACATGTATTCATAATGAGAGTTGAGTCCTCCTTTTGATCTGATGCATAGTTGTAGTAGGTGTTATTATAGGATTGACTTTGGAAGTTTCTTCCACCACCTCTTCCAAAAGAATTCCTACCACCTCTACCTCTGAAATTTCCTCTCTGAAATCTACCACCTCTTGCTCTTTGATTAAAGTTCTGATAATTACCATTCTTTTGATTATTGTGCCAACAATCATGAGATAGATGATTGGTCTTACCACATATCCAACAAGCTCTTGCATTCTCTTTGTTGTTTCTGCCTCTTCCTCTACTTCTGCCATTTCCTCTTCCTCTTATGAAGTTTGCTTGGTTTGATGTACCTTCTTCTTCACCTGATTGTTGCTTCCCTTTGTTAGCTTTCTTCTTGTCTTTAGAGTACATTGCATGACCTGCACTCTTATCAACATCTCCTTTGACATCATTCTCAAAAGTTAGCATATGACCTAACAATTGATTCAAGTCAGGAGTAAAGTGATCTAATGAAAGTTCTGTAGATAAAATGAAAGGCTTCCACTTCTCATCTCCTCTTAGCCCTGTGAGTATTTGTCTTACCAATTTGTCTTCTTCAATATCTTCATCAACTGCACCTAAAGAGTCTGCAATGTCCTTCATCTTTGTCACATAATCAGAGATTGATTGTGAGGCCTTCTTCTTGAAGGTAGTAAACTCTGCCCATAGTGAAGCCTTCCTTGATTTGGTTGTATTTTGGAAATGCTCCTCCAAAGCATTCCAAATGTCACAAGCACTCTCAAGTCCTCTAATGTGAGGAAGCAAATAGTCATTGACTGCCATGTAGATGATGCTTCTTGCTTGAGCATCCTTCTTCATCCAATTTTTCAAATCTGCAAGCTCCTCCCTAGTTGGAACACTAGGATCTCTGAATTCTGGCTTTTCTTCATCTCCTGTGATGTATCTGTTACAAGGCTGAGGGAGCGAGACAACCGCAACCGCAGAAGAAGGATAAACAAGATTGGTGGCTGAAATGACGGGGAGGTAGGAAATTTCGCAAGAGGCGGTAAATGAAGAATGCGGAAGCAATAAAAAGCAGAAGACAGGAAGAGAAAAGAGTTCGATCGTCGCCTCGTCACTTCGTTAGACTGGTGGAGCAGAGTTTACTGTGTTACACAGACTCTTGGATTGATAGTTAACAGGAATATATGTGAGAGAGACAGAAGGATAGATACGTCTCTGTTCTGTTGCGCACTGTAGTGATGAGGGTTGATCACATCGTAACTGAAGTGTTCGGAGACCACGAGTAACATATTTTAGAAGACTGTGTACGAGATATTATTGAGGACATTGAATACTGTTTCATTCTATTCATATTTAATTACTCTGCTATTCTTTGGTTGAATCGATTCTCATTGAAAAGTTCGTGATGCTGTGAGTCTACTTGATGAACAGTTATATATGACTATGTAGTTCTTGATTGTGAGATTGTGTATTGATTGTCATGCGTGGGACTGTGTAAGAACAGAGTTTAGTACCTTTTCGGTCAAGTAACCAGGGTTTTATATAGTAATCGGTGATCATTGAGTATTCGACAAGGAGCTGTGTGTGGACAGAAGTCTTAGTAAGTTATTAATTGCGGTATAAATCTGTGATCTGAGTCAGTATACGAAAAGTTTAATATAATCTCGATCTGAGTTGTCTGTGCATTTCGTTCGGTGTATTTAGTTATCACATGAAATCGTCTTATTGCGGAGTATTTTGAGAGGAACGTATTCTCGTAGTTGTAAGTTTCGACAGAATCATTGTGCTATTATCATAGTATATTCAGGGCCAAACATTCCAGCGCTTATCATACCGAGGAGTAGTTAGTATTCAAACTCAACTCCGGTCTTAAGAGGTGAGAAATTACTGGTGATTGTGTGAAGGATTGGGAAAATAGTACAGGGCCTCTGTCTAACAGACCCCTACCACTCCCAAGAACCCAAGGACCCGATAATACTCGTCCGAAAGTTGGATTGAGTTATTATCGTCTAACAGTATCCTATCAGATCTTTGCTCATAAGGTGAGCTTCCATCCTCATAGACCATGCAGGATAGTTCTCTCTATCCAATTTTTCAATTTGGAGACTATCTCCCATCCTTACTTCACCTGTAGTCTCAAAACTTTAACCTTTACAGATAATGAATGTACCTTTACTTCGAATGTTGCTCCTTCTGATCCTTTTGATACTC